>JALPQI010022522.1:0-22330 GCA_025490895.1 Thaumatotibia leucotreta
GTTAGTTTACGACATAATAAGTACATTCAAATAACTTTTACTTAAAATCAGAGCAACAAAATTTTCCATACAAAATTATTCGGCGCGCAATGTAAAGTAACACACGCGAGTTAAGCACTCGTTGACAGCTAATTTCAAAAGCAGATGACATAACTGCCAAATCAACAATAACAAATGTTCGTACCTACATTGCTGCTCCGATAATCTTAAAAAAATTCTGTTGGGTCTAAATTAAGAGTAACTTTAAAAAACCTTGTAATCCATGATTACACTAATGAATCCCATGCCTGGTTTAATTGATCGCCCGTATTAGATTTACACACTGTATAAGAGAACGATTCTTGATTCTGCCCAATGGTTAGGGATTGATTGTGTTTCCAGTACTTTATTGAATAGAGTTGTTATAGGTCTTATCAGTAAGTACTTCCCTATTTTTAAAGCTTCATTGGGAATGTTGTCGTGTCCTGAGCTTTTTTCTGTTTTTAGGCGATCTATATTTTTAGTTATTTCGCTCGAAACAAATGGTAAAACAGCGGTTTGTATGTTTGTGTTTTCCTGTAGCTCTTGTTGTACATTTTCAGTTTGTTTGTTGGTAGAGTCGTTGTAGTTATAGAGAGCTCTATCCTCGTCCTGCCCAATGTGATTTATAAAGGACATATTCAATATTTGGCAAAAAATTAATGTATAGCTCGTTTAGGTTGAGGTTACACTCAAAATTATTTATCTTTATGTAAAATCCAGAACAAAAGAAAAGCGACTATATTTTCAGACTCATTAGGTTTAAATTTCAATAGCTCAAACTTTGTATGACGGGCAGGACGAGGCTATAAAAATCGGTAGCTACATCGACCAGTTCCTTTCGGGTTTGTAATTTTTTCGCGGGCTTTTCTGTGTTCAGCCTCGGTATCCATTTTTTGTCCGATTTCAATGTTTTATACGCTCTCTTTTGACTTCCTGTTGTAATAAGGTTTTTTTCTATTATTTGTAGTCTATAATTTTGATAATCTTTTTTTAACTTTTTGTTTGTCAACTTATAGAGTTCTGATAGTTGCTTCCTTTCTTCTTTGCTTCTTAGTGGTTTGTTTTGTAGTGTAGAGCGTTTCTTAATCAGCTGTTTTGTTTCTTCAGAAATTATACTTTTTTTTGTTATTTCTCTAGGTACTGAGTTTAAACTTTCCTGTATTGAGGACTCTATTTTTGCGTAGAAGGATTCTATGTTGTCGTTGAGTTCCCATTGTATTTCGTCTACTTTTTCGTTTAAAGTTAAGAGGTATTCGGCTCTGCCTTGCTCGTTTGATAAACTAGCGTGAGTTACACCAAAGGTTGCTCTGCATTTTTTTTGTTGTCTTAGTTGTAAAGTAGCTCTTACAAGTCTGTGATCGCTAGAAAAAATGTTGTTGTTTAGAACTTCAACGTTGTTAAATAGCCGTCTATTATTGCTCAAAATATAGTCAATTTGGTTCTTATGTCTTTTATCCGGACTTATCCACGTCCACAGGTTTTTTGTTTTTTTGTTAAAAATGGTGTTTATTATAGTAAGATGGTTTTCCACAGCGTATCGCACTAACCGGTCGCCTCTATGGTTCCTTTTCCTGTAACATGCGTGTCCCATGACGTGGTTTTCTCCAGGTTTTCTTTGCCCAATCTTCGCATTGAAGTCGCCCATTACTATTTCTATTCCAGTTGCTTGTGTTCTTGCGCACTCTATTTGGTCATAAAATGAGTTGATTTCATCTTCGGCTGCTTCTGATGTGGGAGCATAAACTTGTATAATTGATAGTTTCTGATTTTCTAATTTAAGATTTAATAGGCAGACCCTTTCTGAAATTCCGATGTAGTTCTCAATATTGTTTTTAAACTCTTTTTTTATTAAAAATCCAACTCCTTGTTGTCCTTTTGGCTTTCCCGTGTAGCAAAAGATGTAGTTTTCATCCTCAATTATATCTGTTCCACTTCTTCTTACTTCAGACAGTCCGATTATATGATGTTTTATGTTGCTAAGCGAGTATTTAAATAGTTCCATTTGTTGTGGTTTTAGTAGAGATCTTACATTGTATGTACTAATGTATATATTTTTTTGTATTGGAGGGTTGCAGTCGTTATCTCCCGCGGTGACTAGACGTGGTGGGAGACACAGAGAGGGGCGAGATAGTTGCTATTTGTTCTGCTTTTGCATCTCCGTCTGAGCTTGAGGAGAGCTTTTTTCCGGATACGTAAATAATGGAGCTTTTATGATGAAGTTTTCCATATTGTTTCTTTTATTTATTTTCTTTGGTTGGGTTTTACTCTGAAAGCTGTGTTCTGAAGAGTTTCCAGCGGCTTCCGGCGATTCTGACAGATTCCTCTTTTTGTTATAATTTTCTGACGTCGAGCGTGTTTTTGATGGGCTTAATATGATAAGTTTATCATATTTGACAATGGCTTATCTACCCTGTTCTTGTTCTTTTTCGGCCTGTAACAGAAGTTCTCTGCGTTTGATTAACACTTCTAAAGGGTAATCTTCTTTTATGTAGTAACATGTCGACTCAAGCTTTTGTAGAATGGATTTTAATTGGGGTTTAAATTAGGAACGCCCTTGAGCTGACTGGGAGCATGGTTACCCTCAGCTGACAATCGCTGCATTGTTTGTCGGTGGCCACGAAGTTAGCGTTTTACGATCTGTTGTTGTAAACGCCAGTGAGAACAAGTCAATCCTATGTATAAATCTTTCGCTACTTGTAGGTTTTACACGGTTCTGGTTCTACGAAGACCACTTTAGAACTAGAAGCGTCGTTCAAGTAGTAGGAGACTACAATCTGATTTGTAACCCGAAATAATAGGGCGCCGTTTGCCTTTTCTAATCGCCTAGCTGATTTTATATACCCAGTGATATGAATATACCTAGATATATTTCTAGAAATAAATAAATGAATATCTTGGGACGTCTTAGACAAATCGACCTAGCCCCAAGGTAAGCTCAATTAAGGCTTGTGATGTGGGTACCAGGCGACGATATATATAATAGATAGATACATACAGATACTTAAATACATAAACAGCCATGACCAAGATACACATATTTGTAATAAATAAATACACAAATAATGCCCTCGCCGGGATTCGAACCCGAAACCTCCAGCTTCATAGGCAGGGTCACTACCAACTAGGCTACGGAGGCTGACAAGAACAAGAGATTGACCAAATTTAAACATCGACTTAACTGTTATCGATAAATCTTAAAGTAATATGTAGTTTATTGTTAATAAGTTAATAACATTAAATTTTTTAAATAAATATTGTGCTGTATCTTCCAGTTAAGTTAAGAGAATTCAAATTCATAACGACTCGTAATTAACTTGTATTTAGTATCCGCCAAAACAAAACGAATAGTATAAAATATTGTAGCGACATAGGAAATAATTAAGATTAAAAAATAATGCCTAAGCATGTTCTGTATTTCTTAGTTACGTGATTTTACAAAGTTAGCATCAAGCAAAAAAAAAGCAAGTTAGCAAAGAGGGTGTACTCAACGATAACCATTACGTGTCGATGTTTCATTTTTTCAATCCCTCGATGTAGTAAAATATCTAGGTGTGGATATTAATGTTTAAAATGTCCTTGAATACTTTATCAATGCATGGATATAGGTCATTTTCTTTTTCCCCATAGTATTCATCAAGGCTGTATAACACAAATTGATAGGATGAGGTATTTGTTCCATGCAAATTGCTATATTGACTCTTTAAGTTGTTTGATTTTGAGCTCTTTAAATAATTATAATAACTTAATAAGAAACATGATATTTTTGTTACTCGTGGACCAACAATTTTCTCACTATTTGTCCCGCTGTTTTCATACTTTAAAAGTCTCATGACAACTGTACAAATAAGTGGTTTCGGTTATGTTGTTAGAGTGAGTTTGCTTCTTAATGTACAAAAGAGTAACAGATGTTTTTAAATGTTTTAAGTTTCACCTGTCCCGTCCCGATACTCGTTACCCACTCACTTGGTTTGTATTTGACAATCACACTTATTTTCCATACAAATTGCAAATTTTCTTAGTCAACTCCATTGTACGAGTAAGTGTCAGGTTCTTTTGCTGGCAGTCCCAATAGATGGTACCTCTAGTAGGCAAGTTTAAATGTCACATATTGGTACATTGAAAATATTAACTCTTGGTCCTAATAAATGTCAGCCTGTCTTAAAATTATGCAAATAATTTAGATATAAGCTAATTATTTCTAAGTTTGGATATGAAGCATTAAAGGCACATACATTTATCATCGTTTAAATGCCCTAATAGTTGATATTATCTTATCGATGGCAACTCAAGCTATGATGACGAGTATTGGTACAGCGTCTGATACCAGTACTTCCACCTTATATTATATGACATCTAATATATAAACATACTTTATTGTCAAAAAAAATTATAAATTAGACGTAAAAAATGCGGATTTTTGCTCGCTCTCGTATCCGCCAGGTTTACTGGCTCCAATCATTTGATGGCCGAAGCAAAATAAACAAAAGTTGATCAAAAGAGCGCTGTTTAGACTCCCGAGAAAATTTATGCGCCGTCGAAGCGTGACGGATAACGAAAACCTGGAATGTGAGCTAAATATACTACGTGACTGACGAATATGAATAATGGAAAACAACATTGAATGGTTAAATTACGTATATTTTAGTTTACGCTCTAGGGCATTTTCTCAGAGTGTAAACGGACATCTCATTCATCTGGTCACGTTTTTTTGGAAGTGGCTGTATCTAGGTAGGTATTGGTACCATTTCCAGTAGTCAGATACAGCGGCCCTACCGCGAAAAACGAAATTCGTGAATTTCGAGGATTTGTCTGTCTCACTCTAATGATGCCTTCGTTTGAGTGACAGAGAAATATCCTCGAAATTTACTAATTTCGATTTTCGCGGTAGTAGGCCAGCACCCGTTTCTCTATAAGACAACCAAAACCAACCTCAAAACATTCAGCCACTTTCAAAAAAACGTGACCAGATGAATGAGATGTCCGTTTAGGCGTTTACGCTCTGAGAAATGCCCTCCATATGTTTTGTACAACATAGCCCCCTTATTCATAAACGTCTCCTAACTTAACAAGCCGCTAAGTAGTATTGTTTGACCCTTTTGCTCTTATGGACATATTGATAAGACCGAAAGGAACAAACAATACTTAGCGGGTGGCAATAAATATCGCGACTTGAACGATTTAGGTACTTACTTACGTTTTGTCCGTTTATTTTTACATATTATCTTGTAAGCCATGGAATTATGGCCGTCATAAGGATTTATGACGGCCATAATTCCATGGCTTACAAGATATGTAAAAATAAACGGACAAAACGTAAGTACCTAAATCGTTCAAGTCGCGATATTGAGTGATTAGCCGTGTGGTGACGGCAGTAAGAATACATTTGTCACCACCCCAACTCCTCCTGCGGGTGTCGTAAGAGTCGACTAAGGGATTAAAATGCCACTGACCATTCTACAAGATTGATGATGGGCAGCAGCGTCATCATAGTGGACACATTACTGCGATCGCCAATCCGCTTGCCCAGCGTGGCGATTATGGGAATTTACCTCCTAATGCGTCTATACGCATAGTTAATGGGAGAGGCCTACGTCCAGCAGTGGACTAACATAGGCTGATGATGATGATGAAGGATTTATAAAATTTCACTACAATGGTCGCAAGTTGCGAGTTTGCGGCATCTTGAGGAATAACCAGATAAATGTGAACTTTTTTCAGAAATATTGGGGTCCCCTGATAGACCCACGACTGGCGCAGTATCTGTCCAACTATTTGTTCGACACGGGGTCGCAGAAGGCCCTCACATGCGACTTTACCCGCTTCGCTGAGCTGTACGTGTATAATGTTAGAGGTAGGTAATATAACCCTGAGTGTAGCCAATTTGCCAATCGCTAACGCTCAGCGTCTCTGTCACTCTTTCTTATTAGTACGACATAGACAGCCGCGTTTCGTTCACGATTGAGCGGCAGCGATTGGCATCTGGGCTACGCACCCTGCAGGAGTTCATAATACACACAGAGAGGCAAACAGCAAAATTGTAAATTGTAACTTTGTAAAACTCGACCCTGGATGTATCTACAACCTGTATTATCAAACCGCGATTAGAATGGGATTCGCAAGTACAGTTGACACAACAGTGTATAAGTCAATCTAGGATATATTCATAGTTATATTAATATATTTATAGCTTTAAAGCTATAAATATATTAATATAACTATATTGTATTTAAGCTATAAATATATTAATATAACTATATTGTATTTATATTGTATTTAAGTCTCTGCATTAATGCAGAGACTTAAATACAATAGATTAATTAATCACTCTGTACATCTATAAACAACTTTTTTCTTGGATTTTTTTTTGTCATTTTTTGTGTCAACAGTACTTTCGAATCCCTTTCTGATTCCGGTTTGATAATAGAATGTTACAGGTAACGTAACATTGTCCTTAAAAAACTCTCGAATGTGACATAAAATTTAATATAAATTGTATGACCGTTCGATTTGATTTTATTCGTTTTTGTTACAGGTTCGGTTGACCAGAGGATGATGGTGACGTATAGAAGTTTAGGTAACTACAGTGAAAACGATGAACTACCATATCAGCTCATAAAGGAGGTAAATTACGCTACTAAGAGGGCCTATAGCACTCGTCCCATCGGCCATCGGCTGTACAAACGACCAAAACATAAGCGGTCCCGAGCAAATAAAAGAGATGACGATATTTATAGCTCATATCTGAGCGAGTAACTAATAAACATCGCCGTATCTCTTTTATTTGGACGGGGCTGTCATGTTCTGTTCGTTTTTATAGTCAATAGCTCATAGCATACTCGCTCGCGGTGAGACCAGTGCCTAAATTCCGCTTGAAAATTTCATCCAAAGAATTGTGCATGTTCATTTTCGCCTAATAATCTTTCATCTCAAGAGAAACTCATTGGTGAAGTCTAGTTTTATCAGGATTTTTTTCATCATCATCATAAACTTAAGAGCAGGGCTCTTGTCTGTGGAGCAATTTCCACGTGGTCCTTGTCCTTTCCAGTGCCTTTTCCTTAAGACCCTGATACGACACGACGTCTACTTTTTCTTTCACTTGGTCCATGTACGCCCTTCTCGGCCTTCCTCTTTTCCTCTTCCCCTTTACTTTTCCTTCTATGATGGTCTTAATTAATTCGTCGTGTCGTGGTGTCCTAACATCTTCCCTCTTCTGTTGGCGATGATTGTCAACAGGCACCTCCTCTCCTTTATCCGGTTGAGAACGTCCTCGTTGGTCACCTTCTGAGTCCAGCTTATCCTCTCCATACGCCGCCAACACCACATCTCAAACGCCTCTATACGGTCTCTGTCTCGCTGAGTCATGGTCCAGGTTTCACAACCGTATAGAGCTATGCTCCAGATGTACACTTTTATGAGCTTTTTCCTTACTTGGCCTGATATTCTGGCTTTAAGTAAGTATTTCTTGGCGTTGAACGTTTTTTTAGCCGTTGCTATTCTGGTGACAATATCTTGTGTACATCTGGAGTCGTTTGTAATAAGGCTACCCGAGTATTTAAATTGTGTTACCTGTTCTATTTAATTGATTTTTTTAATATGGACTAAATATTACGTAATTTTTCCAGTACTGCGAAGCAATAGTATCAACATACATCAAAGTGCTAAAAACATCAGGCGGCAAGCGAGCCGAGAAGTGGATCGACAAGGGGTTCCGCGGCAAGGCAGCTGCCGTACAGACGTTAGGAGAGGCTGTTGCGAGCGGTGTTGGCAGTGATCCTGATGCCCCGCCGCAGGAAGTCAGCGCCAAGCAGCTGGCAAATTGGTAAGCTCCTTGTAATTTATGCCGCCCTGGTACTTTTTGGAACCACTACTGTTTGGATTGGGTGTGTTTCGCCATATGGTTTGAGTTAGTGGCTGTTGGATTACCACATGGTAAGAGACAAAGTACTAGGTAAAGTAGCTGCTTCGTAGACTTTAGGTCGCCACTGACTTCGCCGCCGCAGGAGGTCAGCGCCAAGCAGCTGGCCAATTGGTAAGCTCCTTATCACTTATGACGCCCTGGTACTTTTTGAGTCTTTATTCGCACGAAGCGCTTCGCGTCTTCTTTTCTTATACGTACTGTCAAGGAGCGGCGTCTAATTTTCCGAGACCATAATATAACCCGTCAACCTTGAGTCAAGGGTGAAGGCAACCTTCTGGGTGAACTCACTTCATCGTAAGCCGCGTTTCTATCCTAACGTCTTGGCGTGTGTCGCCATGTGGTTTGAGATAGTGGTTGTTGATTGATTACCACATGATAAGAGACAAGGTAGGAAAGGCAGCTGCCGTACAGACGTTAGGAGAGGCTGTGGCGAGCGGTGTTGGCAGTGATCCCGATGCCCCGCCGCAGGAAGTCAGCGCCAAGCAGCTGGCCAATTGGTAAGCTCCTTGTAACTTATGCCGCCCTGGTACTTTTTGGAACCGCTACTGTTCATTAGATTGGGTGTGTTACGTCATGTGGTTTGAGTTAGTGGCTGTTGGATTACCACATGGTAAGAGACAAAGTACTAGGTAAAGTAGCTGCTTCGTAGACTTTAGGTCGCCACAGACTTCGCCGCCACATGAGGTCAGCGCCAAACAGCTGGCTAACTGGTAAGCTCCTTGTAACACATAATGCCCTGGTACTTTTCGAGTCTTTGGAACCCCTACTAAGTTAGGTTAGGTGTGTTTCGCCATGTGGTAAGATAGTGATTGTTGATTGATTACCACATGGTAAGAGACAGGTAGGTAAAGCAGCTGCCGTACAGACGTTAGGAGAGGCTGTGGCGAGCGGTGTTGGCAGTGACCCCGATGCCCCGCCGCAAGAAGTCAGCGCGAAGCAGCTGGCCAACTGGTAAGCTCCTTATCACTTATGACGCCCTGGTACTTTTTGAGCCTTTATTCGCACGAAGCGCTTCGCATCTTCTTTTCTTAGGTATGCGTACTGCCAAAGAACGGCGTTTATATTTCCGAGATCATATAACCCACAGAGCACGGACCTCTTTAGTGTGTAACCTTAGAGATAGAGGCGGCCTTGGCTGTCATTTTCATAGAAATAGACCGTGTCAGGTAATTTTGACATGTTAATGTAAATAGTGTTGTGGTATGGCTCGATATTTTTATCGATAGATTAAAACCAACAGTTATTTGCCTAAAAAAGCTTTTCAAACATTCTCAGTTTTAAAATCTCACTAAAATGATGTCGTTATGAATGATATAAAAACAGTAAAATTTATACATTTATTTGAATTAATATTTACAATAAGTACCTACTTACATTAAGTTGTTAGCTTTAAGGTTAAAGTTAAACAACAAGTGTTAAGGGTAAGGCTAGAGAGGCGGTCTTAAGACCGCATGTTGTTTAACCTCTGTCTAGTTATATATGTTACCTTTGCATTGGTTTGTTTGTTCAAGGTGTGCAAACTATATCTACTTATATTACGTTATAAAACGCAAAAAGAAAATTGTAACTATAAATGGGAACTAAAATTAAACGATCAACTGTAAGGAGTTTAGATGGTTAGGTAATTTAGGTATTATATATGAGGACAGATTAACTAGATGTATAAATATATAAAGATATTTTTGAATTCGTAAATTGCACCGTCTTACGTTTTCTTGAAAGATTATCAGATGGGTTACTTGGGACGAGAAACACCTGGAAATTACATACTTAAATTAATATGTATTAACAGATAACATCAGAAATCCTTTAAAAGGTACTTTACTTTTAAAACATAATAAAATTATTTAGCAAAGCTAACTTACCTTGTCAAACGCAGGATGGAGTTTTAAAGTTGGACAGGCATTGGATGACAATATAGATCTCGGATTTGTTTTTACAAAACAGTCATTTTGGAAGTGGTCCGAACAAATTGTGTCGTGTTTTTGCGGAAATCAGTTCAACTTTCCAGTCGCCGTTATCCAGCGTTCTCTGACACATGGTTCTATAGGAAATCTAAAAATTAAGTCAGAATTTCTTGAACTATATGTTTTTGTATAGTTGCTTCATTGTCTGCATTCTAGATAAATATTATATTATTGCTAAATATAAATAAATAAATAAATGTTTTGGGGACAGTCTCATACAAATCAACCTAGCCTTGAACTAAGCAAAGCTTCTACTATGGGTGCTAGGCGACGATATATATATGTACTTAAATAGAGAAATACACATAATTATACTTACTTATACATAGGAAACGTCCGTATAACTCGGGAACAAATTTTGAATTTCTACTAACACCGTTTAGTTGTAAGTAAGAGTTTACATAGACTATCGATAACAAATTCAGCGTCGTGTCTCTTCAGTATGTCTCTCGCCCATACTAATTTTATATTGAATTTAATATAACTTTTTTTACTTGCCTGTGATAGGAAACGTTTGAATTTTTTTATTAACGTACGTAGACTGGTTCCTGCACCAGATTACAGAGCAATGTGGCATTCTTGGTATATTTTTATAGTTTATATACCCATGACGTCCCGAGAGGTACTGACAGCACATATGCGTAAAACGCATATGCGCGGCACGGGTTTTGTCTGTCACGCCGTCTCTCTATAGGCGCCCTAAGAGTTCCAACCTCCTTGATATAACCCGTCAACCTTCAAGTCAAGGGTGAAGACACCTTCTGGGTGAACTCACTTCGTAGTAGGCCGCGTTTCTGCCCTCGGCTAGTCTGTGGCCATGAGTAAGCCCATTTCAAATAAATAAAAAAAAAGAACCGTTACTAGTTGAATTGGGCGTAGGTAAAGCAGCTGCCGTACAAACGTTAGGATAGGCGGTGGCGAGCGGTATTGGTAGTGACTCCGATGCCCTGCCTCAGGAGGTCAGCGCCAAGCAGCTGGCCAACTGATAAGCTCCTTGTAACTTATGACCCTCTGATACTTTTCCAGCCTTTGGAACTGCTACTGTTAGTTGAATTGGGTGTGTGGTTTGAGATAGTGCTTGTTGATTGATTACCACATTATAAGAGACAAGGTAGGTAAAGCAGCTGCTGTGTAGACGTTAGGAGAGACTGTGGCGAGCGGTGTTGGCAGTGACCCCGATGCCCCACCGCAAGAAGTTAGCGCGAAGCAGCTGGCCAACTGGTAAGCTCCTTATCACTTATGACGCCCTGGTACTTTTTGAGCCTTTATTCGCACGAAGCGCTTCGCGTCTTCTTTTCTTAGGTAAGCGTACTGCCAAGGAGCGGCGTCTACGAGTATATTTCCGAGATCATATAACCCGTCAGCCTTCAAGCTGAAGGCACCTTCTGGGTGAACTCACTTCATCGTAGGCCGCGTTTCTGCACTCGTCGGCTAGTCTGTGGCCATGAGTAAATTGAGTAATCCCATTTCAATTAAATAAAAAAAAAACCCGTTACTATTAGTTGAATTGGGCGTGTTTCGCCATTTGAATTGAGATAATGGTTGTTGATTGATTACCACATGGTAAGAGACAAGGTGGGTAAAGCAGCAGCCGTACAGACGTTAGGAGAGGCTGTGGCGAGCGGTGTTGGCAGTGACCCCGATGCCCCGCCGCAAGAAGTCAGCGCGAAGCAGCTGGCCAACTGGTAAGCTCCTTGTCACTTATGACGCCCTGGTACTTTTCCAGCCTTTGGGACTGCTACTGTTGGTTGAATTGGGAGTGTGGTTTGAGATAATGCTTGTTGATTGATTACCACATGTTAAGAGACAAGGTAGGTAAAGCAGCAGCCGTACAGACGTTAGGAGAGGCTGTGGCGAACGGTGTTGGTAGTGACCCCGATGAGGGCATCGGAGTCAGGCAGGGGCCTCAGGAGGTCAGCGCCAAGCAGCTGGCCAATTGATAACCTCCTTGTAACTTATGACGCCCTGGTACTTTTCAAGCCCTTGGAACCGCTATTATTAGATTGGGCGTGTTGCGCCATGTGGTTTGAGATGGTGGTTGTTGCTTGATGGTAAGAGAGAAGGTAAGTAAAGCAGCTACTGTGCAGGAGAGGCCGTGGCAAGCGGTATTGGCAGTGACCTCGATGCTTCGCCGCAGGAGGTCAGCGCGAAGCAGCTGGCCAACTGGTAAGCTCCTTGTAACTTATGACGCTCTGGTACTTTTCCAGCCTTTGGAACCGCTGCTGTTACTTTGATTGGGCGTGTTTTCGCCATGTGGTTTGAGATGATGGCTGTTGATTGATTACCAGGTAAGAGAGAAGGTAAAGCAGCTGTTGTGTACACGTTAGGAGAGGCGGTGACGAGCGGTATTGGTAGTGACTCCGATGCTCTGCCTCAGGAGGTCAGCGCAAAGCAGCTGGCCAACTGGTAAGCTCCTTGTAACTTATGACGCTCTGGTACTTTTCCAGCCTTTGGAACTGCTACTGTTGGTTGGATTGGGCGTGTGGTTTGAGATAGTGCTTGTTGATTGATTGATTACGACATGATAAGAGACAAGGTAGGTAAAGCAGCTGATGTGCAGACGTTAAGAGAAGCGGTGGCGAGCAGTGTAGGTAGTGACCCTGATGCCCTACCGCAGGAAGTCAGCGCCAAACAGCTGACCAACTGGCAAGCTTCTTGTATTTTATGACGCCCTGGTACTTTCGCAATAGACTGTATCCTTAGTTCTCAGACAGTACTTTGTGTATGGGGGCGACCATGAACTTGCCAAATTCAAAGTATGGCAACGCCATAGTATATGATATGATACATAGTTCGTGTCATGGTTCATCTCCGTACATAACGAACGACAATCCAAAAAATTCTCATTTTGTCCTTAATAAGCGGTGGTGGCTCAGTGGTTTAGACGGGTTCAAATCCTGGCTCGTACCAATGAGATTTTCCGAAACTTATGTACGGAATATCAGATTATATTTACCATTAGCTTTCGGTGAAGGAAAACATCGTGAGGAAACCTGCATACATCCGCGAAAAAATTCAAAGGTATATGTGAAGTTCCCAACCCGCTTGGGGCCAGCGTGAGGACTATAGTCCAATCCCTGTCATATATGAGAGGAGGCCTGTGCCCAGCAGTGGGACATTATATAGGCTAAAATATTATTTTTAAATATTATTATTTTTGTCCATAATAATCGTCTAGCTACTATAGAATAGATATCGACACGAGAGTTGAGGCCACGCACACATTAATATGTCATGTAAACTAGACGTGTGCGCCGGCCTAAAAATCATCGGCGGCGGCGTTTGCCGAAAAGTCGGCGGCGGCGGCGTGTTTTCGGCGTGAAATCGGCGTGAAGGTCACGTGAATAAAAAGGCGGAATTCAATTGTATCATTTGTTATGATTGAGATAATTACAATATAAATGTTCATTAAACACCGCTGACCAACCTTATCCACCATCAGATCAATAGAATTATCCATTTTTTTAGTACAGATGGTGCCTTTTTAGGCTCTAGTGCGAGAAGTGGCTCATTTTACGTCAGTTCCAAAACTTCGGAGGGCCACCTGTACTAAAAAACGTCGTACGAGACACGTGAAAAAGGAAATTCGTAATTCGTGTCGATTTAAAACACTCCCTTTGGTCGTGTTTTAAAACATCGCCACTCGTTTCGGATTTCCTGTTTTTCGAATTTGGGTCGTAATGTACCATTTTCGATTTCAGTGCTCTCCAGTACAATTACGCTTTCCAACTGTCTTAACTCCAGCAAAGGCGCCAACACGCAAGGCAAGGCCGAAGGCCGAGCTGCGAAAAAAGAGATATACGCCAAATAACATCTCAGCATCTACGAGTATACAAGCCAAGCTTGAGGGCCGAAGGCCCGAAGTCGAATCTTCGAGGCCACGAAGGCCAAGCTCCAGCTCTGAAGGCCCAGAGCATCCCACAGAGGCGCTCTAGCTCGCGAGGTTGAAGGCCGAGCTGCGAGAAAACAGAAATTTTGAACGCCAAACAATATCTCAGTAACTAAACAAGCCCAACTTGAGGGCCAAAGGCGAAGCTTCGAGGCCGTAAATGCCGAGCTTCGCATAGGGCTGAAGGCCCGAAGCATCCCACAGAGGTGCGCCAGCTCGCAAGGTCGAGCTGCCAGAGCCTAGCGCTTCCATGCTACACAATGGCCTAGTGTGACAATTTGCGGCCGGCCCTCAGATTCGTTCGTATCCCTTGCGAAGGCCGAAAGCCGAACTCCACTTAGGGCCGAAGGCCTGATGCGTCCTACAAGGGCGCGCAAGCTCTCGAGGCTGAAGGCCGAGCTGTCAGAGCCTAACGCCCGCATGCTACACAATGGATTAGTGTAACTGGAATTACGAATGCGACGGCCGCAGACTCGATGATTCGTTTCGATCCATTGCGAAGGCCGAAGGCCGAGCTCCGCTCAGGTCCGCAAAGGCCGAGCTACGAGAAACTCGTTTTCCAGGCATCCACTGGTCCCCTGCTAAAATACTCAGGCACAACTTTGAAAACGGTAAAAAAGGAATATCTCCCTAGCCTACACTCTACAAAAGCAGAGGTGCCACAAGCCTTTTGGGCCTGGCGCACCAACAAAGATCTATTTTTCAAGTGAAAGACCACGAATCCGACACCAATGACCACGAATTGTAGCTAAAAAGTGTATCGTCATAAGTAATCTACCATACACATTATTTATTGATAATTACATCACAACTTGAAGATATATTTTATGGATACGCAGGGCCTGAATAATCCAGATCCGAACAGCCGCTGCATCCGGATCTAAAAATTAGCGGATATCCGGATAATTCCGGAAAAGGCCAAAAGGATAGATCCCCATACGCTGGACAGACCAGATCCGCATCACACTCAGATCTGAGTCGTTGGCGGCAGATCGTAAAAGAGAAATTGATGACTTGAAAGTCACGAGTGACGACCACTTGTTACCGCTGAAGATATTGTAGTACAGCCCAGGTCTCGATCGATTTAAATGATTCATGTTCATGGGCCACGAACGCTGTAACCTGAGGAGTAAGTTATAGCTCTCGATCTTATGTATAACCTGATGTTGCTTGTGTATGTGAACTACGGTGCTAAAGCTTTTCTTGAAACCGAAACCAGCTTGTTCAGGAGGCTGGAAGTTGTCGAGCCTAAGTACCTATGTATAATGACTATAATGAGTGATGACACTCCAAAGCAACTAATAGTTCATTTCCTACATAAGAGTATTATGTAACTGCATAAAGCAAAGACGAAGCTTAGTATTTCATATTTAGCCCATAAGAAATAACGTCTCGGTCAAGGCCACGCCGATTTCACGCCGACCATTAGTCGGCGGCGGCGGCGTGGCAAAAAAGGTCGGCGGCGGCGTGACGCCGGCGCGGCGCACACGTCTAATGTAAACACACGGGGAATTTGAAATTAGTGTTCTTTTTTCGTACTGACAGCAACCCCAATTGCAACTGTAAGATTGACCAAAAAGTTTGTTCAAGGGATTTGCTTCAATATTTTGACGCAAGTCATTCATTCATTCACTACATTTTTGCAATTAGTACATCATTTGGATGTGTGTGTAATCAATGATTACTAATTATTTACCTCAACTCTGGTGCAGAAACCTATATTATAAGCTACAATGACCGCTTGTCATTATTATGCCCGCTTTCCACTGAGAGCGGAGCGGACTCATTAATGACTCCGTTTCACGTCAATCGCTCGCTAAGGACTAGTATTCAGTTGATGGCTGGGAGTTACAGCAGCAGTGAAAGTAAAACGGACCCATTAATGACTCCGCTCCGCTGTGGCAAGCGGGCATTAGGTTGCGGACTACCAGGCTTGTTTGCTACTTTATGTATCTACTTTTTTTGCAGGCTCATGACAGACACACTGCTAAAGCACATGACAGAGACGGTGTATACGACGCTGTACGGGATAGAGCGGGAACAAACTAGCGAAGACGGTCCGCCACTGACTGCAGTGCCACAGTTACTGCCAATGGTACATGGTGAGTTATGTCAGTTATGTGTATAGGAATTGACGATGTATTTATTCGTCGGCTGACAAGCAAAACTCATTATAAAAACTGTCACTACTCTTAGCAAGCTCTTATGTCAGTATTGAATCAGACTTGAGATACGAGCTTTATTTCAAGTAGGTGTTACTTAATTAGTTTTGATTGTTATCCGACGATATCTTTCTAACTATGGGTCCCTAGTACATTTTCGTAAATTGGTCATAAAATCAATTTGAAAACGGTGAATACTCGGCCTGTTTCGACGATTTCCCGATTTCGAATTCAGCGATGCACACCTAGTATCACCTAGTATCGATCGTCATAGTCATAGTAAATAAAAAAAAAAGGAAAATAATCCTTTTATTTGTTTTCTGTCAGGTCTGGACTCGATGCCGGACTACCCAGCCTTCGTGGACCTCTCGCACATAGTGTGGCTCAACAACAACATCCCGCCGCCGCTGCAGCACAAGTGGCGATTCCTGTTCTCTTCACACATTCACGGAGAATCCTTCGCGACCATGGTCGGTATGTATACAAAACATCACGGTACCGACAATCAAGAAGAAATTTCTTCCTCATAACTCATAAAGTACTTCTTTCAAAGGCCAAAGTACAACTTTTTCTTGTTAACTCATCTCATTCCATCTGCGTCCTATCTCCAACGTACAACTCCATCCCCGCAAAAGCGTTCTTATTGCTGTCCCAGCGGCAAGAACTCGAGTTCAATCGCACTCCACACTACATCATGCGTTGACTTCTCCGTATAACGTCTGGCGCAAGTACCAGGGCCTCATAGATCAAAGGAGGTGTTTAAACACTGTCGCGGGATATGGTGATGGTGGTATGTCACTATGATCTGGGGATGTGACCACTACACCATGCTTTGACTCTTTTCCGTATAACCTCATTTCCGTATAACGTCTGGCGCAAGTACCAGGGCCACATAGATCAAAGGAGGTGTTTAAACACTGTCGCGGTATATGGTGATGGTGGTATGTCACTAAGATCTGTGGATGTGTGGATCGTTCGTGGACCTCTCGCACATAGTGTGGCTCAAAAACAACATCCCGCCGCCGCTGCAGCACAAATGGCGGTTCCTGTTCTCTTCACACATTCACGGAGAATCCTTCGCGACCATGGTCGGTATGTATATAAAACTAGCGACCCGCCCGGCTTCGCACGGGTACTATACCTTCCTCTTGAATTACTCTACCTATTAAAAAAAATCTCATCAAAATCCGTTGCGTAGTTTTAAAGATTTAAGCGTGCAAAGGGACATAGGGACAGAAAAAGTGACTTTATACCATGTAGTGACATCACGATACCTACAATCAAGAAGAAATTTCTTCCTCATAAAGTACTTCTTTCAAAGGCCAAAGTACAACCTTTTCTTGTTATCCCTCATCTCATTCCATCTGCGTCCTATCTCCAACACAACTCCATCCCCGCCGAAGCGTTCTTTTTCCTATCCCGGCGGTAAGAATTCGAGTTCAATCGTACTCACCACTACACCATGCGTTGACTTCTCCGTATAACGTCTGGCGCAAGTACCAGGGCCTCATAGATCAAAGGAGTTTGTGTTTAAACTCTGTCGCGGGATATGGTGATGGTGGTATGTCACTAAGATCTATGGATGTGTGGATCGTTCGTGGACCTCTCGCACATAGTGTGGCTCAACAACAACATCCCCCCGCCGCTGCACCACAAGTGGCGATTTCTGTTCTCCTAAAAAAATATCATGGTAATCCCACAACGTAAATGTGCTTACCATAGAAAAAATCAACTGCGAAAGACAGGTTGTCTCGGGATTCGAACACGCTTCCTCTGGATTGCTGGTCCAACGCGCTTCCAATTACCCCAGGTGACCATGTGAATCACGGCAAATTTAGTGAATGGTATTGTGAAATTAATCACTAGCGACATCTGTACATCATGGTACCTACAATATTTCAGTCACAGTACCTATAATACAGGTTGAACGATATGAAGTGTTACCAAGTAGATTTTATTAAGTCTGGTGTCAAAGTAATAGCGGCTTATTATCGGAAATATGTTTTGGATACCGCATTGAAGTCTTAGGCACGCAAACTTGGGTTGTAGACCGCAAATATAAGAAAGAAACTGAGCTTCGGCTTACAAAGATCGTAAGAACCAAAAATGGCTCGAACCCAAATTTCACGTGTCATTAATCCAGTGCACTGAGTTTCGGACTTTTTATCTGGTCTATTTTGAAGAAAAAGGTGAGAGCAATTAAACATGCTAGTATAAATGCAATGAAAAAAGCGATAGTATTTCACTGGCACATACCACTACCCAGTGGTCACAAACGTGCTGCGAGCAAATGTTTTTTTACCATTTGAAGACCATAGTCAAAGCAAAGTATATTGACTAAAAGTAAATTTAATCACAATATGTAATATTTTTCTTCTTGTTTTTTCTTACTTATAGTAATAAATTGTTGCAACTAAAAAATCGCAGTCCTTTGAAATTGGTAACACTTCATATCGTTCACCCCGTAAATAGTACTAAAGTACAGAATAAACTTACCTCACTGACACAAGCATGGCGCGCGTGCATCTAAACGAGCTTAGACTGTGCGAGTATCAACGCATTTACATCGTCAGCCTATGCTAGTCCACTGTTGGACGCAGGTCCCTCCTATTGAACTTGAATTGAAACGAAATTCTTCGATATGTTGGTTGAGAAGTGATATTCGGCAAAATTACTTTCGGTGATTTGTAGTGCAAAATCCTTTCTCTTCGGCTTTTCACGGAAACATCCGAATTCATATTGCTGTCACAATGAACTTCAGTATATATTGCTCTGAAGCTAATTGAGACAGGGAGATTAATTAGCGCGAATCAAGCCGAAGAGAAAGGATTTTGCATTACATCTGTACCAGTCTGTCCATTCTGATGATCATACCTGGGATAACTGGGGGCAAGTTATAGGGATTTGATATCGATTAAAAAGATGTCGATATAATTATAATAAAAGAAGTGCTTATTGAACATTCTCGATTACAGTATAGAGGTTCTATGTCATATCTGATATCGGGCCTCTTGTATGCAGATGTCATTTTAATCAAAATGACAATTTAAATATTGACATTTTAATATTAATTGTATATTTTGAAAACTATTTTAAATTTAACGCGTAACTACCCGTTTAAATTTATTTTTTATTTTAATTGAAGACTAAGTACCTACCTAATATTTATTTATGCCGAATAACATTTTGATGTTGTCATTCACAGTAACATCGATATATTTTTAGTCGATAAAATATTTTGCTACGTCACTTTCGTGTAAATGCCCCGAGTTATCCCAGGTATGCTGATGATGCTCCTGGATATCGTCAATCTTCAATAAATCGATAGTCAGTAACACTGTAACACCCACGGAAGCAGCTGGAGTGGCGATATATGAAGGGTCCACGGAAAGAACATGTCTAGTCAATTCAAATTACAGAAGGAAAAACCTTACTTTTAACAGAATAAGGTGTAAGTTTGATTTGTTTAAGCACTAGACATGTTTTTCCGTGGACCCTTCAAATGTATTCTTACTGCCGTTACCACGCGGCAAGTTCTTGAGTTGTGATCATTTCTTGTTTCTCTTTTTGACAGTTGTTTTTTTAGTTTTGCTCGTCTTTTTTATTTACCATGAATATTTGTTTCTTTCTTCCATGTTCACCTTCACCCAGGCCGCATCTGCGACCAAGGCGCTTCCATAATCATAATAGAAGACACCCACGGCCACATTTTCGGCGGCTTCGCGACGGACTCCTGGGAGATCGGCCCCAACTTCGTGGGTCAGGAGGACTCCTTCCTCTTCACGTTGGCGCCGCGGATGCGGGCGTACACGTCTTCTGGGTTCAACAATCACTACCAGTACCTGAACCAACATACGAAGACGTTGCCGAATGGACTGGTTGGTTGATAATCAAAGATTTCGCCTTGATATCGTCGGTTGACAACCAAAACTCACCAAGTAACAAATACCTACTTGAAATAGAGATTGTATCTAAGTTCTGATTCAATACTGACATAAGAGGTTGTGATGAGTAGTGACAGTTTTTATAGTGAGTTTTGGTTGTCAGCCGACGATATAACGTATACAAATCTCAGGATGAGTTACGGTTAGCCAACTAACACGGGGTTAAGCGCTTATTAACTGCTCTTGGAATTTTGTGAGCTTTTCGATATTTATGTAGTATTTGGGTAATTTCAGATTAAGGTTATCGTCTTTTCGACGGTCATTTTCTAGCTGCTCAGTGTCCTATTAAAACGTTTCCTGTAACAAAAGAAATCCTTTTCTGTTTCCTACACTATTAATTCAAAATTCACTCGCATTTATTTTTTGGACGGCATCGGCAGGAGGATTAGAGAGTATTTGAAGATTTATTTATTCAAATTTTAAAAGTAGATTTTGGATTTGGTTGTATAGGGTGGGCCAGTGATAATTCACTTTTGTCTCGACCTCCTTTGTTAAAATTAATTTATCATTTGGCTCACCCTATATATCTTCATTGAAATATAACATTTGGAACGAAATTTAACAGTTAATGGGCGGCCAGTTCAACTTCGGAGCGATCTGGATCCCAGCAGACCCGTTTGGCGAAGGATCGTCCGCTGAATCCTGCACTACGTACCGTGGGTACAAGCGGCTTAGCAAGGAAAAGGAGTTCCGTATACGCAGCATCGAAGTGTGGGCTGTCGGTGATAAACCTCTTAGTGACAAGGAAGCGGTGAGTCTTCTAACAACTTCTGTTCGCCTGGTACTTTGATAGGATTCCTTAGTTTCTACCTCGGCTATAATAAACGACTTAGCAAGGAAAAGGAGTTCCGTATACACAATTATGCAGCATGGAAGTGTGGGCTGTCGGTGATAAACCTCTTAGTGACAAGGAAACGGCGAGTCTCTAACGATTTCTGATCGCCTGGTACTCTCTGCTAAGATTCCTTAGTTTCTACCTAAACGACTTAGCAAGGAAAAGGAGTTCCGTATACGCAGCATCGAAGTGTGGGCTGTCGGTGATAAACCTCTCAGTGACAAGGAAGCGGTGAGTCTTCTAACGATTTCTGATCGCCTGGTACTTTCTGCTAAGATTCCTTAGTTTCTACCTCAGCTATAAACGACTTAGCAAGGAAAAGGAGTTCCGTATACGCAGCATTGAAGTGTGGGCTGTCGGTAATAAACTAATAAACCTCTTAGTGACAAGGAACCGGCGAGTCTTCTATCGATTTCTGATCGCCTGGTACTTTCTGCTAAGATTCCTTAGTTTCTACCTCGGCTGTAAGCGAATCAGCAGGGAAGTTAAATACGCAGCATCGAAAGTGTGGGCGGTCGGTGATACTGATAAACCTCTTAGTGACAAGGAACCGGCGAGTCTTCTATCGATTTCTGATCGCCTGGTACTTTCTGCTAAGATTCCTTAGTTTCTACCTCGGCTGTAAGCGAATCAGCAGGGAAGTTAAATACGCAGCATCGAAGTGTGGGCGGTCGGTGATACTGATAAACCTCTTAGTGACAAGGAAGCGGTGAGTCTCCTAACGTTTTTTGCTCACCTGGTACTTTCTGCTAAGATTCCTTAGTTTCTACTTCGACTATAAACGACTTAGCAAGGAAAAGGAGTTCCGTATATAGTACACCAAACGAAGGAAACTCAAGAGGAAAAAACTCGTACATAAGCAAATTTTGGCATAGTTGTAGGGAATGGTGTTTTAAACCACATACTAAAAGTACTGGTGGTTAGGGGTGGAGCTAACGTGGGGAGGGGGGTGTAAAGGTCCTTATTTTTAATTTTTCGTAAATAACTCGTAAACCGTAGCTTATAGCAAAAAGCGGTCTAGTACATAAGTAATCTACATAAAATTCTCTACAAAAAAAGTATATACATGTTTCCTCTGGGATCAATGTGTCATGAGATAAGAAAGCAAGAAAATGGACACAATAGAAATAAACACATTTGTTTAAGTAGGTATGACACATACAGAATGCTCGCGAGCATTCCAAAAGATTTTAATGCTCAATTCCTGACCATATTTAGAGTCTTTAATGCTACATAAAATTTCCTGAATTCGGCTTGGTTTCAGAGATAATCAACCTTTTTTTCGAAATAAGTTTTTCGACGTTACTCGTCATAAAACTTATTTTTGATTACAATGCTACCACAATGTGTTTTAATATTATCACACATTTTGCCTGGCAATCAAAAAATGGGAATAAACTTGACGAAATAACCAGTCCCTAAAAAAATTTTTAAAATAAATAATTTTTACAAATTGTTGTTATGATAAAAAGTACTGGAAATGTCAAAAAGTATTCAAAAAGTCTAAAATAAAAGAGAAAAAAAAATTTTTTTTGGTGGTATTTGACTTTAGGTCTCATAATATTTTTTGTTTATTTTGATATCTGGAATGCAT
>JALPQI010022523.1:0-11413 GCA_025490895.1 Thaumatotibia leucotreta
ACCTTCCTAACAATACAATCATACAAAGGAAGGAAATACTTCTCAGGCAGTGGCGTAGGGATAGAACCGGCGTAGATTATTTATTTTGTCTCTTGTCTTCATTCTGAAAATATTTGTAATGAATAACTAGCTTAATTTGCAAATTTTGTATGTACATCCACCCTTAAAATTTATTGTCTGTGGTTTAGTAATTTTTCTTTGGTGGGTAGTTTTGTACTTATCTTTCTTATTTTGATGGAGGTAGATCTATCAAATTTCCTCCATTGTCAGTCATCCGCAGACCACGAACCCTGTAAAGTGTTCGAAACGTCGGAATGAAGTTAAAATTAGTTAATATACGCGGGTTTATCCGTTTTCATAGTTTTATTTCATAAAGTTTCTAAATTATTATTTTTGTAAATGTTGCTGTGCTATTGTGAATCATTGGCAAAGTTGGTTAGCAGGCCTGCTACCGCAAACACCGAAGTTCGTAAATTTGTAATTTTAGGGTACACTTGTTTTAAGCAAACGTTTTTAGCGACGTGTGCATGATACCGCATCCGCATATCGAGGGTTGCCTGGTGAAACCCGATAAGTGACAAAAAGTGAGATTTTAAAGTAAAAACAGTTTTAGAATGATTCAGTATCGGTCAATCTAATGGTAATATCAGATAAGCTGATTTTACATGTATCACGGAAATATGCCGAGTAAATAACCCAATAAGTACTTGATTTCAACTATTAATTCAAAACTAAATACTACAACTACATTTAAGACTTAATTTTTATTTATTACTTAATGGAAGAACCACATAATGTATATTTATTGGTATTTAGTGCCGAGATATTTACACCTAATCAAACTAAACACACAATGTAGAACCAGTTACTGTTACTTACCCGGTCTCACCTCATTACGATTGCAAACTTTAAAGGATTTTATTACGAATTAGAAAACGTTAAAAGCATTTGTTGGATTCTACTTTTACGATATCATTTATTGCACATACAAATTTATTCAAAGAGAACCCAACAAATAAACTTATAGTACTTATTTGAAACAAATCTCTAATAAAATATTATGTTAAGTCCAGTAATCGGATTCTCGCAAGAGGCCTTTAACAAATTTCTTTCAAATATGTCCGGGGAAGAACCCTATAAGTTTTTCGACGGCCCCATGATCATGCGGAGCCTTGACAAGTAGCGTCACGAACGCAAGCGCACCGCTGCGACGTTGCATATTTAATTGAAAATAGCTGTTAAAAAGGGGTGTATTGTATTAAAGAAGGTTGTGAATGATTGTGTGATGGGTGACTGAGGCAGAAAATTAGTGCAACTACCTAGCTTGCAGTAATAAGCTGGAAACAGGTAATCTACTTTTCTAACCTAGAATCAACGTAGAATTGTCATATTTCACACACCGTGTTTATAGTAATGAGTTCAAGTAACAATTAATGTAAGCTATTGTAACTAACCGTTACCATAAAAAGCATTGTTGTTGTTTTATTGAACTTATCGGTTTTTAGCACTGACTATGAAAAGCATTGTTGTTGTTTTATTTGATCTTATCGGGTTTTAGCACTGACTATGAAAATAATTGTTATTGTTTTATGCGAACTTATCAGGTTTTAGCACTGACGATTAATGAGACTTCGCGACTTTGAGTGATTCTTACGATAAAAATAATAAAAAGGTAGTTGTGATTAGTACTTTTGATTAAATAATATTTATTATTTTTTACGTTTCAGCGGGGCAAAGTGCCTCCATGAACAGCTTGTCCATGACTAGACCCAGTGCTTCAAAGGCAATTGAAAAAAATGTAAGCTGTTACATGCAAAACAATGAAGATGGTAAGCTTCCATGGCCTTGAAGATCCGCACACTGTCCCACGTTACTACCTATTGTGCTTGTGATACTCACACTCCAATTAAAAAAAAACGATTTCAGAAAATGACTCAAATGCGCTATATTGTCAACGACAACCATATCATGCCAGACTCAAGCAAGTCCCTTGTGGACTACTAAAAAAAACCGTTGTTAGGATCAATCGGTAACTCAGTTCATCATGCTTAAATTCTTTCCAGATAATAAAACTGACCCACCCGGCAGTAACCATTCGGATGAAGATCCCACACATGTGCCACATCCCTCGCAATTCCGATGAATCGCAAATTGATATCACCGCCCAAATGCACAATCATAATAGTAAGAAGACTCAAGCAAGTCTTTTACAGACCACTCAAAAACAACGTTACTAGGACAAAGCCAACAGGCAATTTATTCCTCCTTCGGTTTCCTGAAATGATTAAACTGAAGATCCCACCCACGACTATTTCACCAAAACAAATATATTTCGACCCAGACTTCACCAATGAAAGTCCAAATGTTTCATCCAAACAGGAAGACCCCCTTATGGTGCTGATTGATGAAGCTTTAGATCGAGCCTGGACCGCTGCAGAAGATGACCATTCAGCGGGAGCTCCCTGCGCTCCCGACACAGACCCAGAGAACGACGCACCTCAGCGAAATAACTCCGGCCACGACACCATCATTCCTGAAAGTCCCAGTCCAAGGAAACACCAGGAACGCTCCCTGCCGACACCCGACAATGCCAGTCCCTCTGGTCAAGGCGAATGCACAGAAAGAGCCTCCTCCCACGTTACAGACTTCGAAGACGATACATTAAAAGTATCAGAACCAACCGACTCCAGCCATAATGACGGCATGATCCGTGAATGCTCCGGTGCCTGCCCACAAGCAGAAGAGACTGCTAACCCAATTCTAGACAATGTTTCAGACAAAGTTTGGGATTCCGTCAAACCCCTGAAGCGACGCAAGCAAGCCAAGCCATCTGAACGGAGATATCGCTAAAAAGCGAAAAATGGAAGGGTTACCTTATATAACCCAAGGCGTTAAGCGTCCTGCTAAAGTTCCAAAACCTCCTTGGAACCTTCTCGATCCTTGAAGCCTCCTTTGGAACTTTAGCAGCTTTCGCCTTTTAGCGATATCCACCCTCCACTCAGACTGCCTACGTCGCTTCAGGGGCCCGACACAATCCCAAACCCTATCCAAAACATTGTCCAAAATCAAATCAACAGCGCCTTCCACCTGCGAACAAGCACCGGAACGCTCACGGATCATGCCGTCACTGTGGCCAGAGTCAGTCGGCTCCAATACCCTCAATGTATCGTCTTCGGAATCCGAAACGCAAGAAGAAGCTCCCTCCATACATTCACCTTGACCAGAAAGACCAACACCGTCAAGCATCGGCAAGGAACGCTCCCGATGCTTCCCTGGACCGGGACCCTCAGGAACAACAATGTCACGGCCAGAATCATCTCGCCGAGGTGCATCGCTCTCCGAATCTGTATCAGGAACACAAGGAGCTCCCGCTGAATAGTCATCCTCCACAGCAATCCAAACTCGATCCAAAGGAGTCAAAATCCATTTGTTTTGGCAAAACAGTCGCAAGTAGGATCCTCAGTTCAATCATCTGAAAAAAAAACGAAAGCAGAATAAATTACCTGTATAAGCAACTTCATCCCAATAACGCTACTTTCAAGCAATCTGTAAAAGACCCACTTGAGTCTCCTTACCACCACTACTCACTACTGCGCATCTGGGCGGCGATATCAATCCGCGACTCATCAAAACTGCGAAAGTCCCCAGGATGCGGCACACATGCAGGATCCTCACCCGAACAGTCACGGCCAAATAAGTCAGCTTCATCATCCGGAAAAAATGCAAGCACAATAAATCAAGTTACAGATCGATTCCAACAACAGTTTTTTTTTCAACAATCCACAAAAGACTCACTTGAGTCCGACATGCCATTACTGTCGTTGAGAATATAGCGCATTTGGGTGGCAATATCAATTTGCGATTCATCAAGATCTGAGAAGTCCTTTCCTGAAACTGATTCTCCCAACCAAAGCATGAGTACCACAAACACAATAGGCAACGCAAAACAATGTGCGGATCCTCAAAACCATGGAAACCCACCATCCTCATTGCCTTTCAGCTTATATTTTTTTATCTGCCGTTGAAACACCAGGTCCAGTCACAGACAAACCGTTCAAGAAGCACTTTGCCCCGCTGAAACATACTGAATTATACCTGAAGAGTATCATGGATGAATAAGAAGCCTAAAAACGTTGTTGGCATGTCACTTACTTTTTCAGATGTAGAATAATACCGTTATTACTTTTAGATTCGTCTATTTTTTAAGTTTTTATTTGGTAATAATACCCTCTTAGTAACAAATATGGTTTTTTTATTTATGCGTAAACCCAATAAGTCGATACCCCTTGGTAAAAAATGTTATCTTACAGGAAAACTAGATGAGTTACATAACTAAAACATAGATAAACTTAAAGTGAATGAAATTGCTTTTCATAAACCACTCATAAAACTATGAATCTATTTATCAAAATAAGTGTCCGATGACAATAAACCTTTAACATCATTTTTCTCCAAACTAGGTGTCACGTACTTATAGGGTTTCACCAGGCAACCCTCGATATGTGCATTTTAGTATGAGATACTATGAAAGTTTTTTTTTATATCCGTTTATTACGACTGCTTTTTACGACCGTCTGCTTGTAACGACGGAATTTAGCATATAATCGACTTTATAACCAGATAAAATTAACCTTTTCGCCGTCATAAGCTTGAAATAAAGTCAAAAAATTTCATGCCCCACAAGACATAACTCGATATGAAGTCGGAAAATTTAAAAAAATATGAACTGACAAGCTGACAAAACAAGGGTTCTGCTGGAGAGCATGACGTCAATGATGGTTAACCTTTTCAACGCCTTCCCTCTCGCATCAAATTGTGGCACACGCCAGTATCTCTACTAATGAACAA
The DNA here is from genome assembly GCA_025490895.1 of Thaumatotibia leucotreta. NCBI lineage: Eukaryota > Metazoa > Arthropoda > Insecta > Lepidoptera > Tortricidae > Thaumatotibia > Thaumatotibia leucotreta. Next base: position 4,849 of record JALPQI010022523.1, read on the forward strand.
CGAAAATAAACCTTATCTGTCAGTAAGACAGTTACTTTGACGGCACACTCGATGACCACTTTAGTGGCTGCTGGCGTGGTAGGCAGGACAACTCACGGCCACTTTAACCTTTTGAACGCCGCTTGGGATGTCATCGGACGTGCCCGTGTCGCCGCCTATACTAAGTTATAACAAACGGTGTAGTGCTTGCCACATAACTTACGATAAAATATTTTATTGTTTATAGTTTACTGTGATTAACTTAGTTTTTTACCACCTTGTCATTAAATATTATATTATTATAATTAAATCACGTTTACACATGTCTTTATTATGGTTTCGTCGCTTTTATTAATGGTTTGAATCTATGAATTTTACCAGCTATGCAAATTTATTGATGGACGTTGCTACATCACTATTATTTCTCATTTCCTATCTGTGACGTCATGAGCGGTCTACTATTTCAGACATTGGCGAAGGCTTCATTGTTTTTTCGTTGATAAGTTGGCACTAGTAGGGAGAGGATTGATCGCATTAGATACGTATCGATTCTGAAAATTTCAAGGTTGTTTGGCTTGATAAATCATAAAATTATACAATTCTTTTGATAATTAAATATTGTAAGCTCAACATTATAGTACTCAAATCGTTTAAACTACTAAACAGTACCAATCTTATATATTTTGTTGACTTAACATAATTTTGAAATATCGAGTAATCCACATCACTAAAATTTTCTATTTTACATCTTTGACGTCACATGCGGTCTCATTTTTAAGACGATGGCGTAGTCTGTGTTAATTATTATTGCGGAATACAATGACTTGGTAGGGGTTACCGATGAACAACGATAACAGAGTCTTCCCTTATTTATCGATTCAAATATTCTACCATCTATAAATAAACAAACTTCACTGATAAACCCTGGTAGGTAGGCACTAATACAATTCAAATATATTTATTTCTAAGTTCAATTTTGAACACTTCCAAGGACTCAAATATGTCCAAGTGTCAAAATGTCCAAGGGTCAAAACATCCATGGAATTAAAATGTCCAAAGAGTGAATGGTATCACAATGACAAGGATTAGGTACTCTATCATGTACTGCGAGGCAATCATGGCGTGTCGTGTTGAGAGTCAAGTTTCCGGACGCTGAACGTGCACCTAGAACTGCCGAAGGAGTATCTACATGGCAATTGCGTATGAAGCGAATGTATCAACACTTGGTGTGGCTACTTAAGTCATTGGGTAACTTGATTCAGTTAAGGACAGATTCTGGTTACGGCAGATTATTTTTATGACAGATTCGAAATCTTCATTTTCGTCCGTTCCTTCTAAAATTCTAAATAATTCTTCAGCGGACGATATTGTAGAATACTAGACAACTTACGTCATCATTTTATAAGGACATATCGAAGTGATCAAATAGGTTAGCTAAGTAAGGTCAGTCGCATGCATAAATCTTACGTCGTAAATCTAAATATCGAATGAGAAAGTCGACGTAGATTTGCCAACACCAATCATCGTCACAACACTAGTGTCTTTTATATAAGACTTTGGCTACGAGGCTTGGGGTAAAATCATACATAATCTAATGGTATAATTGAAGTTTATTTTCATCTAGAAAATATAATAAAATCAACAGATCAGTCTCACTGTTACTTAATCAACAATTACTGCGACTTATACTTACGCAAAGAACCAAAGTAAACTCTGTAAAAGTAAAGAATATCTTGATAAAAACATGAAAAAAATTGTCTTATTTATCAGACTGCAGCGATACGAGCTGGGTATTGATTGTCTGATATATCAGACTACGGCGGTCAAAAGGTTAATGGTTCTTGGCGTTGAAAAGGTTAAAAAACCTACTGTCGATGAATACAGTACTGAATCCTATGACTGGCTTAATTTATGGCATTTTGTACATAATGTTACAGCAAATTAAGCCTTGCTCAAATTTTTATAGATTTGAAATAAAAAACCACTTCCAAATCAAATTGTATTGCTCACAAAATTTTCGTTAAATAACTACAAAAATCACGAACTGTCTTCCGAGGAGGAATAGAGGGCGTCGCGGGGATTGAGCACCCTAGGGCTGCAAACGCGGGGCGGCGACGGGGATGGCGACTCCGGCGGCGACGGCGAGCGCGAGCGCGAGGCCGGCGTGCGCGGGCGCCGCGTGCGCCGCTGCGGCGACACCAGCGTGTCCGACGAATCTGACATCAGACTACCGCTGCTCCGGGAATTGCGGGACATCGTGCTGCCCTGAGGACATACGACATAATTAGACGTCGTTATCTTGTCGTGTTGACATTCTTTTTTCGTAGGGATTGATGGATTTTATATGGTCTGTGGTATGTACCTATGCCGATGTTTATGTTTTGCGATAATGTTTGCAGGTCATTTTGCTATAAGTATTTGACAAATCAAGCATTTGACGAATCAAGAATTTGTCGAATTTAGAATTTGGCTAATCAAGAATTTGACGAACCAAGAATTTGACGAATAAAGAAGTTGACGAATCAAGGATTTGACGAATGTCTGCGAAATCCTACTAAGTAATGATATGTGTTTAAAATATAGTAGGTAGTGTATGCGACCATACGTAATTAGGTATTACGTACGATTGCATAAACTACTATTATAGTCTCTTAATGTCGGTGTGGCAAGATAACAAGGGAGTCTAGAAATAATGATATAGGTAATTATAAATGATAGTGACGGCGACCAAAGTCAATAAATGTAAATTAATTTACATACTTTTCTGCTCTTGACTGAGGAACTCAATTCCTGCAGCGTATCTAAATGCTGTTCTTCGTTGTGTATTGTATCCCCCATTTGTTTTTCAATCATTTCCGGTTTCTGAAAGAGACATTAATAAAATGAAATTACTGAAACAATTTTAGGTATCAGTTGACCTTAAATAAATACCGTCCCTTTTCGCAGGTCATTTTCACGGACATGTCATAAAAACTAGGACTAGGAATCATTTTAAATAGAAACCTTTGTATTAAAGTAGGTACCTAATATGAAATAATCATGGGAAATATATTTCCTGTAAATTATAATGCTGTTAGCTATACTAAAATCTATCATTTGATTACTAACCGTTATTTGCATGGTCTCCCGAATGTGCTGGATGTGTCCCAGAAGATGGGCCGACTTCGTAATCTTTTCCACCTTCACCAGCTCGGTCATCTTCACATGCGTGCTCTGTGCCTTCTTCGGGGCAATGTTGGCTCGCTCTGGTTCTTCGCCCGACTCCTCTGCTATTTCGCTTATCCGGTCCTTCAATTCGTGCTTACAGTTACTGAAAAACAAAATTATTTTGTTTTTTATTATTGTATTATATGTAAAAAAAACTTACTCAAATAAGGAGTAGCTGAAGTAGCTTCATGCGTATCAGGTTCATAGGCGAATGCTGGACAACAAGCTTGTTACTGGAAACTCACTGTCAAACTTGTTCATAATAAAGTAGTACCTACCTAAGTCTTGAATATGAATATCCTGCTGGATGTATTAGGTCAACATAATATATATTACCTATGCAGTAGCAGGACAGCGTGTTTTTTCTACTTTAGAGCAGGGACTCGTTGACAAATTCATATAACTAAAGGAGAATTCACTATATTGTAGGACTCACCCTGCGCACTGATTGTTTTTGATAAACGCGTAGATGTCGCGGAATGCCTGTTGGATGTAGGAGAGCGTGCTTTGGTCGATAGGCACTGAACATGAAGACCCTGAACTGCCTGATCGCGAGCTTGCCTCCAGTGACTGTTCTGAACCTAAAATACAATGCTTATAATCAAAGATCGGAAACCAACCCAGAATGGAAATTCCTGAATTTTGTGATAATGATGGTGTTGACTTCATCACATCTCAGCAACAAGTTCTTGCTTTATTATTATGTCGGTTAGGTGCCCCACCGATCGACTGTTGACTGTCGATTTTCAAAAAGTCAACTACTAATCATTCCGGTGGAGTTTGCCAGAAGTGTTTACGAGGTATCGAGAGGACAGCTTCAATAGCTATACAGGAATTTTGAGTACCTGAAGAAGCGGCGTTGTCCCTCCAGCGCCGTATCTGCTGTTGTTGAAGTTGCTTCATCTGCTCCACGAGCCTCGAGTTCAGCTCCTCAAGCTGCTGCCGATGCGACACTTCTTCCTGCAACTGCTGCTCTAGTATCTCGGCGTAGTCTCTACAAAAATTAAGATAATAAGTACAATTACCTGTCCCTATTGCATTTTATTATATTTCTGTAATAAAAAAATGCATCTGATAAAGATTATCACAAATGCTTGCATCATCATCACATCAGCCGAAAGATGTCCACTGCTGAACATAATATGCTTCCCCCAAAGATTGCAACAACGACCAGTCCTGCGCCACCGGCATCCAGCGGATTCCAGCGACCTTCACCAGGTCATTAGTCCATCTTCCGGTATGTGTGGCCGCCACTCGGTAACCTTTCCGACCCAATGGCCATCGGTTCTACGCGCAATGTACCCCGCCCGCTGCCACTTTGTTTGGCGATTCGGAGAGCTATTTCGGTTACTTTGGTTCTGCTGCGGATTGCCTCATTTCTAAAGGTGGACTTACACCAAACGAGCGAGTGCTCATCCTATACCCAATCTATGAATTTCGTTCGTTACACAAAACTTAATTCGTCTAAATTCGTTGATTTCGTAGAGTGGGGGATATAATGATCATTCGCTCGTTTGGTGTAAATCCACCTAGATACGATCTCGCAGAGACTCCCAGCATAGCCAATTGTTAATTGGGTGACTTTAAGCCTTCTTATGAGGCCCACTGTGATCAAAGACTTTCGTCTTCAGATACTGCGGAGTGCGGAATATTGAACGAAAATAAGTAGGTATGTGTCGTAGCTTCTCGAACGCTGCCCAACCGAGACGGATTCGACGACAAATGATTTAGGTATTTATTAAATTTTATGTTCCAATTGATCAAAGATGTTAATATCGGCCAAAGTCAACGGTACATGCAGATAGAGTACCTACTACCTAGGGCCTACACCTACATTAAAACTGGTATCTGGTAGTATACTAAGAGATGCCAAGTTACAATATCCTGTGACACTTGAAGCGGAACTACAGTGTAAGTTCGCTTTGATTTATAGGTAGATATTACCTAACATTCACAGTCTCTCATTTCACTTTATGGATACAGATGTGGCTTCTGATGATATTGAATATTGATCCTAAAAAATAACAGGTTTAGGTATATCGAGTGCTTACTTTTCCCTTTTGGCGATGGTAGTTTTGTTGCTGGCATATTTCGTCGGCACGCTCTTCTGGTTTAGTCCCATCCGATCTTTGCTTACTCCATTTCTGATTTAGAGAAACATCAGTTAAAATTTTATGTTAAAATCATTAATTTACCTGAGAGTGAGAAGCAGGAACCAATGTTATATGGTTAGATTAGGTACCTACAAGTAACACACATCGTGTTTTGAGAATAAAACAATATAATCACGTCAGCAAATCACCTGGAAGCAGCTGTTTTGACCAGTCTGATGCCGTCACCAGAACTCACGCTGACATTACCCAGCCATGAATACTGGAAGGTAAGTAAACTTTTATCAATTAAGCCTCTTGATCCTGAATTTATAGAATTGTCGTGCGAGGTAGAGAGCTTAGGTACCTACACTACAAAAGCTGGCTAGCTGCTATGGTGAGTATTTACTAACGATTGCACTGAGAAATGTAGGAAAAAAAAGAGCAATAGAAGACAGACCTACCAATTTTTCATGAGGTAGCAGACGTTACAAATGACGACACAATAATATCTAACCATAGATACTGACCTGCTCCCCCACCCCAGTTTCGTTTTTCCTCAGCGCAGCGCGCACAGCTGCAAGCGACTCGCCACATAAGGCGTTGTGGCGCAAATCCAGCACCACCAGGGTCGTGTTGGACTCCAGCGCATGTAGCGCCGCCGAGGCCGTAGCCTCTGACACATCACAGTTCTGAAGGTCTACCGCTGAAATCAACCACCACGACCATCATCACCACCGCGTACCCTATTACAAATTGTACTGTTAGCTAGAACAAACCAGGATTTATTTTTAAATCGCCTACGATACGATACCTAAGATTTCAACCCCGATAATACCAGTTTTGTGGCCACAGTAGTGGACTATCTTGACTAACCTCTTGATTGCCATCTTTACACATAATCAACGCGGCAGTTAAAAGTTTAAATTATTCAAAACAATAAGTGATTCCGTACAATTTCAGTCCAGTACCTAGCTGTTTTGGGAGAGTAGACCAAGTAAATAATACTAGCCTATTAGGCGTTTTTATTACGTTGCCTATTTCTAGTAGGAACCTGTATGTATATAAAGACCCGCTTCTAATTTGCAGCAGCCCACCTTTGATCCATAGGTCGTCAGCCAGAACAGAGAGTAGCGCGGAGGCGCCCGCGTCCCCAAGCGGGTTGCCGCAAAGCGAGATCCGCCGTAGCCCTGCCATCGTGTCTAATTCCGGCAATCTGTACCGTAGTGTGTGCACCCAGTTCTCACTGTATCGGTTGATCTTCTGGTACTGAGGTCAACCCAGAAATA
>JALPQI010022524.1:0-22717 GCA_025490895.1 Thaumatotibia leucotreta
CATGGCCCGACTTGCTCTTGGCCGGTTCTTTTTCACTGAAATACCCTAATTCACCTTTAAATCTAATAACAATAAAATATAAACTTATATACTGTAAAAATATTTTTAAGCGACTTTTAGGGCCAAATACCTGTCTGTGCATTGTTAGAATTCAAATCACGACAAGATAGTGTCTTGAGATGCAGCTTTGCTCATGATAAGCGTCGATGTGTATCATTCAATATTGAATTACAAGTATTACAACATCGGCTCTATAGCCGGCATTAGTCAGATAGTGCTACAAGAACTTCAATGCCCGGTAATAAATCAAGTTAGCCGTTAGCGTAGCAGTTTACCCGAGCAAACAACCCCGCGACCTCGAGTAACGTTCCCATTTAGGGTAAATCCACAATCATGTCACCAAAAAACCGGTCAAATACTAGTCGGACTCGCGCACGAAGGGTTCTGTACTATTATCCAATTATTTATTTATTTAAACTTTATTAATAATAATAATAATAGACATTTATTTCAGACTAAGTCCATATCAATTGTTATAGTGTTAGTGAATTTACACAAAAAAAAAAAAAAATAATAATAATAATGAACAATAATAATAATAAGACATGCAATACAATCTTATTAGGTAACACTATTGGATTCTGTTGCACGTACAGCGGGTACGTGCAACAGCATCCAGTGGTGTTGGAACGGGCAGTCGAGCCTCTCGGCCAGCACACGTAGCAAACTGTTGGAGCTGCCGCGCAGCCGCCGCATAAGTGAGGCAGTACGCTTGCGCATTATAGCATGGAAGCCATCAGTTCGGGCCTCCGCAAACATACCTGATGCACTGCAGAAGCGCGGCAACCCCAACAGTATCCTAAAAGCATTATTATACTGTACTCTCAAAGTATATTATTATTGCACAAAAGAAAATCTTAACGTACAAAAGGGGAACTTAATGCCAAGGGCATTCTCTACCAGTCAACCTAAAGGCAAAGCAGAATAATTAAGCAATTATCATATCAATCGAGAAAAAAAATACGTTTATTGTATGAGAGCTCCCTTAAGTATACATTTTATTATACTTTTTTATAATTATTGTTATGGCGGCAACAGAAATACAGCACCCGCGAAAATTTTAACTGTCTAACTATCACGGTTCACGAGATACAGTCAAGTGCAAAAATAAGTATCGAAAGAATCCGCTCATAAATATGTTACGACGTTCTTATTACACAGAATTAGAGTGCACTGGGACATATTTTTGAACATTTTTGTGTACACCTTATTTTGCCTTTGACTGTACATACAGCCCGGTGAGTGGTGACAGACGGACAGACAACGGTGCCTTAGTTCGTTTTACTTTGGGTACTAAACCCTAATAAAAACGGTTAACCTTTTACCCCATGGACTATTTTAATACATATTTACGGCGACAGTTCTTCATGAAATAAAACTATGGAAATATTACACTGTGTATCAAGGGAGGTAAGCACGGAATTATTAAATTAACGAGAGTGTTAGAGGCTTTTAATGACTCGAGTTAGTATTCCGCTTACCGACCGTGATGCATACAATGTTTTTCATCACACTTGCGGACAAAAAAATACGTTTTAAGACAAAATATTATTCTATAACTTACTGACATTTCTATTACTCCCTAGGGAATTTCAGTTTCCCATTACTCCTGCTACGCATGCAAGCAATGGCGCGCTTAGACGGCAAGTGTGATGAAAAGGATTATAATATCACGTTAACATTTAGTATGCGTTACCGTCAAGCAGTTCAATCAAAATTTGACTTTGACGGCTATTGCGTAAACTCAAATTGTAATGGAGCAGATCTACTACTAAGCATACGAAAGGTTAATAGAAGAAAATATAAAATAATTGGCAACTGACATTACAATCTTGTGGATTTACCCTTCAGCCGTTTGTGAAGCTTTAAACCCTGACCCCTGGCTATCACGTTAAACCAGGTGACTCGACTCAAATGAGCTATGGAAAGAGTTCAAAGTTTGTCTGTTTGCGTTAAGGTCAAAGGTGCAAAGACTATACAAAGATGGCGACGTTGGGTTTTATTTTACAGTAGGTATGCTATAACGTTCATTAGGTATTTCATAATATATTCATAAATTGTCAGCCTCCGTAGCCTAGTTGGTAGTGACCCTGCCTTGCCTACGAAGCTGGAGGTTCCGGATTCGAACCCCTGTGAGGGCATTATTTGTGTATTTAAATATCACAAATATTTGTTCCTTGGTCATGGCTGTCTATGTATTTAAGTATCTATATGTATCTATCTATTATATATATCGTCGCTTGGTAGCATCACAAGCCTTAATTGAACTTACCGTGGGACTAGGTCGATTTGTGTAAGATGTCCTAAGATATTTATTATTTATATATTCAACCAGACAAAAAAGTTTGGGAATCTAAGTTCAGTGTAAAAGTACAGTTATATCAAATATTCGAACAAGCTTTGGTTAGCAGTGTAATAATCGGATTATCTGAAGCTACCATACGATGCTGCTACAAAATACTACCTAAGTATAATCGCATTTTCATTTTACAGGGCGGGTCTAATTCAAAGTTAAATATTTATGAAAACGCTCCGCTCGCGTTTCTATTATATTTACAACTTTTGCTTGTTCTTATTCGATAGGAATATTGTTCTCTTGTGGAAAATATTCGATTTAGTATTCAAGTTATTCTGAAGGAATTGCAAACTCTGTCGTGTTTCATTTATGTAGATATTATTCCATTTCTACATCACGCTATAGTATAAGAATAATAAAGTTACAACTTAGATTCGGTTTTATATCCTTACAATGTGGTTTAGGTGTAGTCTGTTATACGCAGAGATTGGACATATTTGTGTCATTGTTAGCAATAATATGGACATGACTCCAAAATTCATTAAATGAGTAATTAATCAACAATTTTTTAAATATACCATTACCCCCTTATTCATAAACGTCTGCTAACAAGCCGCTAATAATTGTTTGTCCCTTTCGGTCTTAACAATGTGTCCATAAGAGCAAAAGGGACCAATAATTATTAGCGGCGGCTAAGTTAGCAGACGTTTTTGAACAAGGGGGTTAAAGTTTAAGTTAGGCCGCTAAGAATCGTTTGTGTCTTTCGGTCTTATCAATATGTCTATAGGACTGAAAGAGACAAACAATAATTAGCGGCTTGCTAAGTATGACACGTTTAGGAATAAGGGGGTTAGTTAGTATGAGTAAATAGTTAGCACCCGGAATCCCACTTTCAGGACACTTGACTTCACATACATATTTAGGTAAAATAGGCTAGTTGACTCATATCAAATTTAGTGCAAAAAAATATTATTTTCTGTAGTATTTATTGAGAAGATCAATATTTTTCGATTACGGTGTATTAAAAGTGTTTGAAGGGTACATATTATTGATTGAAAAATTTGTTTTATTTTTTTTAAATTTCGTACTCTGTAAACGGTGTCGGCCATGATGTGACGTCATAGGGTCTTAAACTAACTTCATGTCGAATCTTATAAGAGTGAAATTCGCCATGGACATGTAGGCATACATGTAGCTTTGCTGTGACATTGACATAACATAAGTGACATGTCAAATGTTTGTTTTCGGTTTGAGTGACGTCACACCACAGATAATCTAAGCATTAACATGGCTAGTATCGTTTTCATGTAAAAATATTTTTTTTTCCATTTATCAGATATTAATTAAATATATAAGACAAACTTTAAAAATGGGTCAAGTAGTCTATTATTGATATTTATTTTTAACATAAACATAAATTTCACGATATGTGTCATAGACAACAAATGCTATTGAAAGTCAGCCATATTTGTTCACCTTTTTTTTCCTTTTACACTAGCGCTGGCTGTAGATTGGATCATTCAATCAATTTTGGTATCATGTCCATATTATTGTTCACAATGACGCAATCTTTTCCGATCTAGGTATATTTGTCTATGGCCAACACTCGCCATATTGCCAATTTAAGAACGTTACGACCGGCATACAAGCAACATTAACTCTATGACCTTTATGATGGTCGTTACTGCTCATATTAACTACATACAGAACTCATAAAGGGATGTAAACGCTGACGGAGATTATAGCAAAGGTTATGGGAAAAGTTGACGGTCGGTTTAATAGTGTATTTAAGTATCTAGTAAAGATTATAAGAAAAGTTCCGTTTTAGTTGTTAACTGCGACCATACAGGGTGAACGATGTGAAGTGTTACCAATTTCAAAGGACTGCGATTTTGTTGTTGCAACAATTTATTACTAAGTAAGAAAAAACGTCTTAAGCTTAACGTAAGAGGAAAAAAAAATTGTGATTAAATTTACTTTTAGTCAATGTGACTACCTTTTGCCTTGACTATGGTTATCAAATGGTAAAAAAAATTTGCTCGCAGCATGTTTGTGACCACTGGGTAGTGGTATGTGCCAGTGAAATACGATCGCTTTCTTCATTGCATTTATACGAGCATGTTTCATTGCTGTCACCTTTCTCTTCAAAATAGACCAGATAAAAAGTCCGAAAACACTGCACTGGAAAAAGGACACGTGAAATTTCAGTTTTCAGCCATTTTTACTAACATTATAAGCCGAAGCTCAGTTTGGTTCTTATGTTTGCGGTCTACAATCCAAATGTTTGCGTGCCTAAGACTTCAATGCGGTGTCCGAACATTTCCGATAATAAGCCGCTATTACTTTGACACCAGATTTAATAAAATCCACACTTGGTAACACTTTATATCGTTCACCCTGTATATAAACGCGGATGTCTAATGCGAGCGCAATAACGCCCCTAGAAACGACTGTGCGATTGTGCAATTGTGTGGCGGATGGCAGGACAGTTAGCTGTACCTAAACTGGAGTGAGTACTCATTTTTGTTAGTCAATCAAAATTGAACCATATCAGTGAGCACGACGGATACAACTCTGTAATAAAAAGAGACTAGTGAAAACGGTCCGAGTGAGAGCAACTAAGTAGAGGATGGTGTCCCACTTGCACAAGTTACCTGTATAAAAAACACATTAGGGTGACCATGGACTTGGACCTAAACTGGACTGAGTAATCATTGGGATTGATTTGATTTGAAATATTGGATACTTAAGTAGTGTGACTACTTGGGAAAAAAACACAAATCGAAATACAGTAGAACCCGCTTAATACGATCACGTTTAATACGATTTCCCGCATAATACGCCATTTTATGCCGGTCCCTGCAAGTTTAGTCATATTTTACAGCAGTTTTTTTATTTTTTAGTTTTTGACAGCCTCCGTAGCCTAGTTGGTAGTGACCCTGCCTACGAAGCTGGAGGTTCCGGGTTCGAATCCCGGCGAGGGCATTCTTTGTGTATTTATTTATCACAAATGTTTGTTCCTTGGTCATGGCTGTTTATGTATTTAAGTATCTATATTATGTATCTATCTATTATATATATCGTCGCCTGGTACCCACATCACAAGCCTTAATTGAGCTTACCGTGGGACTAGGTCGATTTGTGTAAGATGTCCCAAGATATTTATTTTATTTATTTTTATTTATTTATTTTCCTACATTTTTGTACGGTTAATACGATTCATCATCCCGTTTAATACGCTATCTGTAACCCAAGTTACATTGACGTATGGCATTATTTACCTATAAATGTAAGCAGGAAGGTTATAATTTAACCATACCGATTGAAAATTAGACTAGAAAAAAATATTCTACCGATCGCTCCTCCTTTGTAGGTAGCTTTGTTGCACTGACCAAGCGACTGGTAAAGTTGATACTCCCATCGCATACGCCGGCATGTGCAACGTTAGTGCAATTGGTTTAATTTATTAATTTTCTTTATCTGTGCATCCGAATCAGTTTAAGTATATATACATACCTATGTATAAAAAATATGTCATATCTAACATTTCACTGCAAAAGTAAAAATTTAACAAAAAAATGCAATTTCTTCTTCCCGCATAATACGCTTTCCCGCTTAAGACGCGTTTTTTGTCTGGTCCCTACAAAATCGTATTAACGGGGTTTCACTGTATTTAGTTAACAAATAATCAAGTATTCACATCCGCGCAACATTTTTGACAGATTCAAATGGAATACCTACCTTAAAACTATGTAGGACCATTATAAATATTGGATGTCATATACCACAGATAAATAGACCAAGAACACCAATGTCCGAGGTGGGAATCAAGCCCACGTACCCAGCTTTCGCGGCTGATGCCTGTACCGCTAGGCCACTTCATAGCGGGCAAGTTTGAGCCGTGTAGTGACGGCAGTAAGAATACATTAAGCCGTGTGGTGACGGCAGTAAGAATACATTTGTCACCACCTCAACTCTTCCAGCGGGTGACGTAAGAGTCGACTAAGGGATTGAAGTGTCACTCACCATTCTACAAGATTTATGATGGGCAGCAGCGTCATCATAGTGGACACACACGTGGCGATTATGGGAATTTACCTCCTGATGCGTCTATACGAGTTAATAGGAGAGGCCTACGTCCAGTGGTGGAGTATCAAAGGCTGATGATGATGATGAAGTTTGTAACAATCGTAACTCATAAGCGTGATGTATGAAGGAGGGCTACACTAGTCAACAAAATTTCAGGGCCGTTTATAAAAGGCAATTTTGTATGGCGTGCGACTTCCAAGTTTTATTTGTTCGTAGGTCGTTAAGTTATCATGTTAAGTTGTATTAGTCACGACAAGTCATTGATTTTGAGTGCATTAAACATGTTTATGATTATCAATTTGTATACTCGTAGTACCTATATTGAAATGTTAGGTGGCATATACCAAATTTTACAGCGAGCGCTGATGATGAATAATGCTATCGACTACTTGGGTATAGAGGACCCATAAGAAAACGTAAGTAACTCACGGTAATATAGGCCCCGAAGCTGTGATACATGTCGGTGATGTTGATAGGATTCTCCATGTTGATGTCAGTACTAAGATTGGCTGGCCAGGGGTCCGGTATCACCGCATCCTTGCCTCCTAGGCTCCAGTATACCTAAAACAAATAGAACAATAAAACAAATTAATATAAAATAATTAGATTTATTATTTTCTTCGGTTACCGCGAGGATTACACATGAAATAAAACTATGAAAACGGATAAACTCGCGTATATTAACTAACTAGCTTTTGCCCGCGGCTTCGCACGCGTAGATTTCGGACTTCTATGAAAAAAAATGTAAAAACCTAACCTGAACCTCCTTTGATAGTCGTTCGTTTCTATGTGGGGTCGCAGTTCTAACCTAACCCAAAACCTACTTTGATAGCCGTTCGTTTCTGTGTGGGATCGCAGTTCTTACCTTTTTCCTAAACCGAAGTAGAATCTTACCTTATTACATTCTGTCTGAAGTCTGTTTCATTGAACAGCATATTAGTATGACATAATTAAATACTTAATTGCAAATAAACTACACCAATTAAAATTAGCAACGCAGGCATCGTCATTTCCTGGGTTAATATCTAAGCGTTTCAACCGCCTAATTTTGGTAGCATAATTTTTGTCGAAGTTTCTATTCGTAACAATGTGTTACTTTGTCATTTTAAGGAAGCACGATACCTTATACAAATGGCGAAGTATAACATTGAGACGTTTAGAAACTTCGGCAAAAATGATGCCACCAAAATTAGGCGGTTGAAATTCTCAGATATCCTTACAAAATAATACCTCTTACCCTAATACCCTCTTACAAAACAATAATGTAATCCGCTACAAGCTTCGTCCTTTTCTCTTATGGTGGAATAGTCAAGCCAAAACATTTAACCGGTGATGAGTTCGTCAATCAGGACTCCCACCACAGTGACTCGATAAACCATAGAAACGATAACAATTATGTTTTTTTTACTGTTTACCCATTTCACCCCTTTCAGAGGTTGAATTCTCAAAAACCTAAAACACATCTTTATCTTTTTATGTTTAGGAATACTCCTGTAAAGTTTCGGATAAAATAGTTTAAATAATCAAGTTTTCCCATACAAACTCTGGACCCCCATCATTGCACCCCTTAGGGTGTGGATTTTGACTTAAGTTTTTTTAAACCATCCCTACACCCTTAAAGGAACCTACGTGCTAAATTTGGAATCTCTAGAACCAGAAGTAAACATAAATAATTAACCTTTGTATGTTTGTTTTTCGAAAATTTTAAATAAAGGATAATTATTTATGTTCTCATTTAATTTACAGAATACTCCTGCGAAGTTTCGGATAAAATAATCTTGTTTCGCCATACAAACTTTGGAGCCCCTTTTCAACCCGGTGAATTTTGAAAAATCCTGGAATTACTTTTCTTAGTTTTTTATTCAAAATTAGTTTACGCAATATGAAATTTCTTAATCTAAAACTAAACTTTTTTTCATACAAACTTTCAATCCCATTTTTACCCCCTTAGGAGTATTTTTTTTTAAACACAAGTACTCGAGGTAAAATACTCGTACTATATAACATGGTAGAGGTATGTAGATAAGTACCTACTTCTTCATTGGCAACAACACTTCTATGACGTTTTGAATTAAATAGCCCACAACGAATCTGGTTCCTCCTTACAAACTTTAACCTTCCATTAAACCCCCATAGGTAATGAATTTTCAAAAAACCTTAAACACGTGTTTACTGAACATATTGCGAAAGTACAAATCAAATTATTTATTAACTAAATATTTTTGATTTGTACTTTTAATTTCTCTCCAGTAGTCACACTACTTAATACTATATAAATTATAAATATTACGTGGGTTCGATCCCCACGTCGGACAAAGGTGATCTTGGTCGTTTTTCTTTGGTATATGACATCTAATATTTATAATTTACGTGTTTACTTATTTATTGTTAAAAACATTAATGTGAAGTTTCGAATAAAATAGCCCAACTAATCATATTTCCCCATACAAACTTTAACCCTCCATTTAACCCCCATAGGGAATGAATTTTCAAAAACCTAAAACACGTATTTATTTATTTATTATTAAAAACATTCCTGTGAAGTTTCGAATAAAATAGCCCAACTAATCTTATTTCCCCATACAAATTTTAACCCTGCATTTAACCTCCATAGGAAATGAATTAAAAAAAAACCTGAAACACGTGTTTACTTATTTATTGTTAAAAACATTCATGTGAAGTTTCAAATAAAATAGCCCAACTAATCTTATTTCCCCATACAAACTTTAACCCTCCGTTTAACCCCCATAGGGAATGAATTTTCAAAAAACCTGAAACACGTGTTTACTTATTTATTGTTAAGAACATTCATGTGAAGTTTCGAATAAAATAGCCCAACTAATCTTGTTTCCCCATACAAACTTTAACCCCCCATTTAACCCCTTTAAGGGAGGAATTTTCAAAAATCCGTTCTTAGTGTGCCTCTAGATATTATAAAAAATCTAAATGCCAAGTTTGAACTCTCTAGGACCAGCGGTTTGGGTTGTGCGTTGATTTAAGTCAGTCAGTCAGTCAGTCAGGACATTGCCGTTTATATATATAGATTTTGACTTCATTCCGACGTTTCGAACACTTTACACTGTCATCTGCAGACCACGAACCCTGTAAATTGTTCGAAACGTCGGAATGAAGTTAAAATTAGTTAATATACGCGAGTTTATCCGTTTTCATAGTTTTATTTCATAATTAGATTTAGTACTTTTAGAGACGGGAACAGCGGCTCTACCGCGAAAATTTCACGAGGATTGGTCTCTGTCACTCTATTGACGCTTTCGTTGGAGCGAAAGAGACAAATCGTCGAATTTTGCGGAATTCGAAGTTCGCGGTAATACTTGTACACATTGCAGTTGGCGGGACGCAGGCGACGCGGGGTCATTTATGACCATACCATAGTTCTGCGATCATATTATTATTTAACATGGACGTCTAACGCCAGCTCATAAATGCCCCCAAAAACAATTGTTCAATTGTGCCAAGATGGGCAGGACATACCGATTGTCTAAACACCGCGCATATTTCGGCGCAACATCTTTGACAAATGTTTATAGAATATAGTCAATCAAAACTTTGATGGACCAATCAGAACTATTTTTAAATGGCGGTTAAAGTTTTTATACGTTGACATTGAAATTCACTGGCGTGATGCATTGAAGAGGGGGTGACTCTTGTCCACTAAAATTCAGGACCGTTTTTGAAAGGCAATTTATTATAGCGTGCGGCTTCCATGTTTTATTTGTTTGTAGCCATAGTTAAACAGAAAATGACCAAACTCAGTACGTAATTTAAGTCAAAAAATTGTAGTTGGTCGCTTTCTGCAAAACTATGGTCATATGACTCATATGTCGTAACAAAAATAGTTGTGATCCACTGTTTTGCTATTTATTGTACCTACCTACTGTCTAAAAACAATTACAGCTTACCTATTATACCTACATTGCATAGACAACTCCGATTCTCGTTTTTGCGCGTTGTTATAAAATGCAAATCGGCACAATCTGGTTTTTGGGGGCATTTTTGAGCTCGTATTACTTGTACACGTTTATATAAATCTCCACTTGAATTACTCTACCTATTTAAAAAAATCTCATCAAAATCCGTTGCGTAGTTTTAAAGATTTTAGCGTACAAAGGGACATAGGGACAGAATAAGTGCTATGTAGTGATAACAATTTTTTATTTAAATTCTTATTGGAACAGCCTTGGAGCGCATCCACTCTGTCTAGTTCAAACATATCTTTAAGACTATTTTTTTAACGCATTTCCCATTTGTTTATTATTTTGATGTTCAAGATTCTGTAAAATTTCTAAAGTTATTTAATGTTAAGTTGTTTAAAGTATTCGTGCACTTTACGGCAATAGTAATAAGGGTCGAATGTGTTGGCGTTGACCTATATAACATGTAACCGTATAGTTGTACGCGTAACCTTGACCCGGCATTAGCGTCAAGGTTAAGGTTACGGGTGTCTGCTACTTGTCTGCTCTGCGATGTCTTACTTTCCCTTATGTATTTAGACAATTTGAATACAAACGGAGAACAACTTGTAAACGTTTTTCCTACTACTTTCCCATTCCATTCAATTGTGGTAGGGTCATTTGATTTCAACAAATTTGAATTAAAAAGTGCGCGGTATGACTTTCATTTGAAAGAAAAAAAAATTGAGGGCATATTTCACAGTGGCAGAAGTGCTGAATCATCACCACTTTTCTTTTTTCATTTTTAATTTCTAAGTTTTGACCATTCAAAGTTAAGAGTGGAGTCAAATTCCTGTTCACATGTACAAAATCAGACGTAACTTTTTTCGATAAGAGGCATGAATTTTGCACGAATCATTCGTGCCAGCTTTGGAGAATTTACCTATAATAAATAAAACTTAACAACAAATATCAATTTCTGTAAACCAGAGTGTTTAGGTATTAATAACAATTTTAATGTTATTATCGGCAACTTTGGTGTTCATTCTAGGTACTAATTAAGTAAATTATAGTTACAATGTTATTAAACAGCATAAGGTAGTTTAGCCGGTTCGCCGGCCACTTCTGGTTGTCGGCCACTACGTAGTAAAACGAAAATAACAAGAACTCTTTACCCTATCTATGCAAAACAACACTTTAATCGGGTAATTTCACTTGACACCTACACCTCTTTAAACTGGCTGCCTAATTATGTTCCAATTGGCTGGTCAGTGCGTCGACAAAATTTAGACTGTGTAGATGTGTCGCCATTTTAAGTAAAAAATTGCGCGAGCAATTTTTTTCGAAGTGAGTAAAAATATTGTATCTTTGCTGTTTATAACATTGCTTATGTTTAAGTGTGTAGAATATTAGTCGAAGTATTGATATTTTGATCAAAATTCATGGAATATAAAGTAGAAACTATTAAATTTTGATGGCCGGGTAGCTAAATGCAAATTCACGAAATATTTCGTTCTCGGCCGCCCGGCCGAGAACGGCCTTGTTAAATACATTTTCATTAATTAAATACATTTTAATTAATGTAGTTAACTGGCGGCCACATGTATTCTAAATAATACTTGATGAAAACGTACTATTAAATATTTTATAATTGGCGGACGAGAACAGGATTATGACAAGCTAGTTTTCGGCCTTGTTAATTTATGCCGGCCGAAAACAGACATCATCAACAGCATCATACGTTAATTATCGGCCCTTAAAAATAAAGCGATAAAAAACAGACAAATTCCACACTTTTTTATTCACGTAATGTTTTTATTTAATCTCATGACCAAAGTAATTTTAACTATGTTAGTTTTCATACCGCGTTTATTTATTGCATTGATTAAAACGTGGCCGAAAATCAGAATTTTAATAATGAGTTCTCGGCCACTGTTGACAGAGTGGCCGGAAATAGGCAAACAAATTGTGTGTTGTCGGCCGTCTTTTCGTAAGCGGCCGAAAAATAAATATTTTTATTTTATTTAAAATAAATAATATATTTTTTTTACCTAGTAGAAGCTGATATAGCTATAACTAACCAAGTAATAAAATAATACTGTCTTCTATTTTCGCGATTGTTATTCATTGAAATTAGACACTTTGGAACAGCTTAATCGCGTTTTTTTACACCATTAGTCTAATTTTCAAGCCCTTTACGACCCTTTCAGAGGGTTAAGATGATGACCATCATCTTCAACTTAACCCGTTCTAAAGTGTTTGATTTCAGGTAATAATAATATTTACTGCAGTATACTATTTCTAGCAGACAATATTGATTAAATGATAAGAATATTTTTTGTAAGCATAACGACAAACTATGAGATAAATATGGATGAACCCCATCTAGGTAATAATGAAGTTTCAGACAAGAAAGTAGCGACTGACGCAAAAGTTAAAAAGAAATGTAGCAATGACGAAAAAACTCAATCTAAAGTCAGAAAAGAAGGAAACTCAAAACATCCAACTATTGATAATACAGAAGTAGGTTTTGACAAGACAGATGATAAAGCATATGCGGGATTGAGTAGCAGCGACGAAGGTTTTTCATTATTTTAATATATTGTTTTTGTTTTATGTTATTCAAGAGAAGTTCCTATTAAGTTTTAGGTGATTTTTAGAAGAAATTCATATGCTATGGTAACACATGCCATCAGATGGGCCGTCGTTTTGTTTACCACTGACGTAGTACAAAGTAATAAATAAATAAAATAATAGTTAAGTACATAAAAGTTCCTTATAATGTTCCTAATATTTCTAATACATTTATTGATTCATGTAGTTTTTGTTTGATTTAAAAATAAACCCTACAGACTATGGAATAAGACTCACTACTAAAATTATAAATAGTGGCCGAGAACTGATGAGTGATGATTAAGCGACCGAAAACTAAAAAAAATGGCCGAAAACAGACTAAATCGCCGCTTTTTGATATTTATTATTTTAAAAAATCATTACGCATCATATGACATAAAGTTCGATCAAAAAATTACAATTTCATCATATTTCTAGTCTAAAAATATAGTCATTACTTGGATTTGTTAAGCGCACTATTCATAAAATAGTTTTAAATTCAAAATTTTGGTAAACTGGCCGAAAACCGGCTAAACTACCCTATTCCATTTATAAGTGGTACTAATTATGATTACAGAAATTGTGCGTAAAAAAATTGTATGTTTTAACAAATACCTGTCTCGCCAAGCCTATAATAAAATTATACTATTCGAAATAAGGGCCATCTCGTGACTGCTACTCTATTTATGTTTATTAAGCGTATCTAAGTAAATTATTTTTTTTCTATTCGTTAATTGTAACAGCAATATTGTTATTTTTATGTATTATATATTGTTTATATATTATATATTGTTTTTTTGTTGTAACATTTAAAATATATTACCGTAAAAAAAGTAAGTCTTATGTTCTTTTAAGTAGTATATATTTATTACTGTCATATCTACAGCTATTCTGACAATCATACATATACTCGTACAAGTCAGTTGAAAGTAAAAAAAAGTAAACAAAGCTCCAAACTTGCATCATTTTATAATCACGCACATTCAGAACACAATCTTGGTAGACATATTTGATTACATTTTTTTTACTTTGAACGTAAAAATGGTACAGATACTTTCTGAAACTTACTCGACCATTCGTGACCACTCTTAGGAATAGATCTGTTTTGTTTTTCACTAAGGAAACCGCCTTGCTATCAGCGCTGTGGCAGCACTGCGGCAGTGTCGAGCCTAAAAATGGTATTCACTAATGTAATTTAAACGACACTAGTGCTCGGCGACGAATGCGGCGTGAGCTGGAACTACACTGCGTCGAGAGTCTGACCTTTAATGTACGAACTTCGTCTTCTCTAACGAAAAACAGCAACGAACTCGCCCACAACCTCGCTCACAGCCTCGATTCATAATGTCAAATCACACAGCTAGGATTGTATCGTCGAGACGCATGAATAAAATGGCTGCTAGATTGAGCATAATGTGTTTTTTTATTAGAAGAAACGAAAAGAATCGAGGATTTGGAGATGCTGAAACAGCGTCGAGCTGTCATCGGCTGTCACCGCCTACAGTTCGACGTCGAGCTGTTCTACGTTAGTGAATACCGTTTTCCGCAGCGCTGCGCTCGACGTCGAAGTAGAGTCTGTCTCGACTTCGAGCTCGTTGATGAGCGCAGCGTCGAATATGTGAATAAGAGAATAGCATAGCTGTATTTACTCCCAATACCTAGCATATGTCAACGGGTTACTAATTATTACGCAGCAGCCATGTATGGTATCAATTAATAATTTGCGGAGCAGCGTACCTAGGTAGTTAGTAATCCAGGTTACATTAAATTTGCAGACACAACGTAGGTAACACCCTGCCGACAGTCATCAATTATACAAGAACACGACTAACGTTAACAAGAAAGGGAAAATCTGATTTCTTTGGTTTTCAGCAAGACATTTACAACCCCACCAATGGGTTGTCAGTAGAAAAACAAATCATTTTGGTAATTTAATGGCTGGTAGCGATATTAAGAAAGTATGTATAACACCGCTCTTACGGATTTTCAGACAATTAGTTATTTATTTAAACTTTATTGCACAATATAAAAGAGCAACCATTCTCTACCAGTCAACCATTGGGCTAAACAGAAAGCTTTGGTTTCGTGCAGGATTTTAACTAAAAACAACCAAATTCTGCCATGCATTAAGATTCCATAATCAAATAATTAGTAATTCTCAGGTCTATAATTACAAAACTCGACTACATCTCGTTTCATAACAGCGCAGTTACAGTCCATTTTAAGAACCCTTATTGTTTTCATATTAATGCTGCATAATCTACTTGTATGTTAAACTTAATTATAAACTTATTTATTCCTTAGGTTACAGTTGTTATCAATAAACATGTAAATAATAGGTACATAATAATCCATATTGTAGCGTGGTATAGTTAGTGAAATATAAATTGGTAACTTTCTACCTACATTACAGTAAAAATAAACATTCAATTTATATTTCTCGAACTATACCTATAACGCAAGCCTAACTAAGCTTATCTTAGACTAGTTACTTATTCTGAGACTAGGGTATTTGCGTAAAAAATATATTCATTTTATTATTTTTAATAATACTCATGAACGACTTCTGTCAGATATGGTGACAATTCATAGTCCGATAAAAATAAATAGAATCATAAAGTGATTAATTTTTACCAACATATCGCGCAAATGAATATTAATATGGGCGAGGTCGCGGATGCATATTTAATTGCGCTGCACTATAAATAGTGGCGACTCGACAAGGCTCCGTTGACATTGGACACGTCATGTTATTCATAACTATTGCAGACACTGTGTATTTTTCACGCAAAGGTACATTTACAAACAGGAGTACCTATAGCGGGTATAAAGTCAAATAATTATGTAAATGTGTATTTTTATTCCCACAACGTAACAGATGTGCTTACCATAGAAAAATTCAACTGCGAAAGACTCTAGTTGTCACGGGATTCGAACCCGCTTCCTCTGGATTGCCGGTTCAACGTGCTTCCAATTACACCAGACGACCTTCCGCCGATCACAGCGAATTTAGTGGATGGTATTGTGAAGATAATCACTAGCGACATCTGTACTTAATGTTTCGAAGGTACTACAACCTTAAGCCACTCAAAGACGTGTGTCTTGTGTCTACCACAATCGTCCGCAAACTATTCCTTCTTATTCTTTGTATTTGTATTCTTTCTGAAACTTGGTGAAGAATATTCTATGGGTTTTTGTCTGGCTCGTATAGTAAAATAATATAAAGTACATTACGATACAAGTGAGAAAAAAACGATGTTCGATACGAGTGGAGATAAATTGAACCACAACCGAAGGGAGTGCTTTAAATAGACACGAGTTACGAATTTCGTTTTTGCACGTGTATCGTACGACGTTTTTCCGTACATATGGCCCTCCGAGAATTTCGACCTGACGTAAAATGAACCACTTCTCGCACTAGCGCGTAAAAAAAAGCGCCATCTGTACCGAAATAGTACATTACGACACAAGTGCGAAAAACAGGAAATCCGAAACGAGTGGCGTGGCATATCAATCATATTAAAAATGAATTTCCTTTTTGCACGTGTCTCGTACGAGGTTTTTTAGTACAGATGCCCCTCCGAAGTTTTGGACCTGACCAGACCAGCGCGTAAAAAAGGCACCATCTGTACTGAAAAAATAATTTTCTTAAGTTTCCTTTACGCCACTATTTCTAGCTTCGTCACTGTACACATAAAGCATTAAAAGAAAATATAATAAAACGGTCTTTCCCATGGTTACATTTATAGAAGCATTTCTCGTGAAAAGTTAGTAACATATCTCGTTGTTTCGAACCATTAACTTCAAATCCAAGAATAAAGTAATTACTTTAGTCTGCAAAGATATGCTCGTAAATGGGGAGTTTCTTGAAAATTCGGATCATTTAAGTAGATTAGGAATTCGGGCGGTCACGCGAATGAGCCAGCGTTGTAGGTACGGCAAAGTTTAACTAACGTTTCAAAGGAATTTTACTACTACGTTGAGTAACTACGAAAATGTCTATGTTATGTTTATGAACCTCTAAGGCAAAATTCTTGGCAAGCCGTGCCTCTAAGGCAAGCCGTGTGGTGACGGCAGTAAGAATACATTTGTCACCACCCCAACTCCTCCTGCGGGTGTCGTAAGAGTCGACTAAGGGATTGAAGTGTCACTGACCATTATTTGATAAGAGATTGATGATGGGCAGCAGCGTCATCATAGTGGACACATTACTGCGGTCGCCAATCCGCTTGCCCAGCGTGGCGTTATGGGAATTTACCTCCTAATGCGTCTACAGGCCTATATCCTGCAGTGGACTATTATAGGCTGATGATGAAGGCAAAGTTCTTAGGATGATGTTTAATATTTTAACGGCAAGTAGGAACGTGCCTGCAACCTAAGGGTGCGGCTCCACAGAGGCGGAGAGGAGCGGAGATGTACAAAATTAACCAATTACGTTCTTCAAATTCAAAATTCGAAACACTGTCGCAGACCGCATGGTCTCATTGGCCAATTTTGCACACCTCCGCTCCTCTCCGCCTCAGTGGAGCCGCACCCTTATGCTTAGAAGTCTTAACCATCTAAATTATCACAAAGAAAGTTTTGGTCGAACATGGATTGCTAAAACAAAATTACCAGAGCACTAGTGTATATATTCAACATGGGAAAGTTAAAGGTTACATTTGAATAACTAACACTTACTAGGTACATATTATTATTTCGCAAAGGTGATATAATAAAGTGAGTTACTTAATCATACAGGGTGTTTTTTATATCATTAGCCATATTACAATATGTGTATAAAGGCGTAAAAAAATATTTGGTAAAACAAAAATAATCCATTTTTCATTATCCTTTTTGTTATAGATTTTTTTTTAAATCCCATTATCTAACGAATGTTTGGTCACTATGCACTTTGCGTACTGCCCCACCTAGTATGCGCTCATAACTGCCAAATCAGATTGGAAAGGGTGTTTGAGTTTGCAACTTTAATTAACCCGCATAAGGTAACTAATTCAATACGTAACAAGTTTCCTACGCGTGGTGGGGAATGGAGGTGGAGCTTAACTTGCAGGTAAAACCCACGAGACAGCATTATCAGTCTATCGAATACAGTACTAATAATGAGGGTATTTTGAGTTGCGCGCCGATTTGAGGGTAGTTTGACTCGAGCGTGTTCACGCAAGCGCATTCCTTCTTTGTTTACAGAGTGCTGTACAAATGGCACATGGCATCTTGCGGTCAGCCGAGCCAGCATAATTTGACCTCAAGAACGGAGTAACTTAAATGTTCCGTCATACAAACGCGTACTGGTTTACCTCAGATATCGATTCTAATGCACTCTCTAAGCAAATTGAATTGTTGATGACAACGAGCAGGTACAGGTAGGTATGCGCTTGGGCAGTTTTAATCAAATAACAATGTGTGCGTGTGGACTGAGGGACCACTTATATTTCAATGGTGGTTGGTATGATGGTGTTTGGTGAAAATTTTGTAGTAGTAGAGAATTATTTTGTAGAAAAATCCTGGAATTTGTAAAGAATTCACTAAAAAGTTATACAGCTAAACATGTGGTCCCTCAGTTCACACACTAAACCTTACAGTTCTGGGCAAGTGTTTAATATGTTGGCTTATTTTAATGTTATAGATTTAGTAAAAACATATTTAAACGCATTCGTAATGACCGAAACGTAATTTGGCAATGATTATTTACTAAAAAGTCTTCCTTTTTTGGTCCCTGAGGGACCACATATAATAACTAATAAATCGGTACATTCGTACAAAAAATAAATGCATTTTTCTTTGCAAACATTAGTAAAAATCGCAAGGAAGATTGTATAAGTTAAAGGAAAGCACAACTATTAATCAATTTCGCAAAATTTATATTTGTTTGTGGTCCCTCAGTTCACACACTATGAGTTAATAAAATAATCAAAATCTCCTAAAATATAAACATTATTAAAAGGTTTGTCGTACTGAGGTTTAGTTAAAAAGCTTGACTACATAAATATATATTTTAACGTGGATTGATGGCGTACAATATAAAATAAATAGCTTTTTAACATTTCCTTAGCAAAGCGTTCATTAGGGTGACCACACAATGAAAAGCGTTTACTAACGAGACGTGCCTCATTTTTAAATTCAACTTTTTAAATTTGCTTACTAATTTCAAATGGACCAAGGAAAAACTGCATACAGCCAACTACATTTTAGATTCTGTTAGCAAAATTACGAAATGAAAACAAACTAGGTTTATGGTATCAGGTTTGGTGCGGTAAAACATGTAGCTCGAATTATACTTGTCCTGCGTATTATGTTTAAAAAATAAAAAGGCGGCTAATTAACTTGAATTGATGTGTTTGGTTTGTTATTGCTGTATTTGCAAATTAGCATTGTGTTGCCATGGATTTGTTATTTATACTCCTATTTTCCGGATTGTTGATATGGTAATTACCTCCATTAACCAGCATTCTATTTTAATAGTATGGCCGCATGGTGACGGCAGTAAGAATACATTTGTCACCATCACCACCCCAACTCCTCCTGTGGGTGTCGGAAAAGTTGACTAAGGGATTGAAGTGTCACTGATCATTATTTGATAAAAGAATGATGATGGGCAGCGGCGTCATCATAGTGGACACATTACTGCGATCGTCAATCCGCTTGCCCAGCGTGGCGATTATGGGAATTTACCTCCTAATGCGTATATACGCATAGTTAATAGGAGAGGCCTACGGTGTACGTCCAGCAGTGGAACTTCTGAAATAGCTATTTAACAAACAACGATTCACAACCTCATGAAAATTTCCTAAAATGCTCATTTTACAAATTACTTCTTACATGACAAATTGTCCTACATATATTACTAGCTTTTACCCGCGACTTCCTCTGCGTTAAATCTTTATAAACAATATTTACATGCCTATGACCTTATTCAATTTCATCAAACTTTGTTTAGCGGTTTAAGCGTGAAGAGGTAACAGAGGGATCGCTCACTAATATTTCAAGTTCGGGTGCGCAAGTGTGTTAATTTTCCTTAAATCGCGGATTCGACGGGATTAATGCCTTCTAGGGAGTAATGAAAATACGTACTGTATTACTCCCGCCTATTTTTATGTACATATTTATTCGAAATGAAAAGGTGCCTTTCGCCCCTTTCTCCCTACTACCCGTAATGTGTAAGCAATACTTTTCAATTGTAATAAAATCGCTCTAGTTATTTCAGAAAAATTGTTTAGCAAATGATGGTAAACCTGACAAACCATACTATTAGAATATAATGATGCTTAATGGAAGTACTTACCAGATCAACAACCCGGAAAATAGGAGTATAAATAACAAATCCATTGCAACACAATGCTAATTTGCAAATACAGCAATAACAAACCAAACGAATCAATGCAAGTTAATTTGCCGCCTTTTTAGTTTTTAAACATAATACGCAGGACAAGTATATTCGAGCTACATATATTATTTTACCGCACCAAACCTGATACCATAAACTTAGTTTGTTTTTAATTTCGTAATTTTGCTTACAGAATCTAAAATGTAGTTGGCTGTATGCAGTTTTTCCTTGGTCCATTTGATATTAGTAAGCAAATTTAAAAATGAGGCACGTCACGTAAGTAAACGCTTTTCATTGTGTGGTCACCCTAATGAACGCTTTGCTAATGAAATGTTAAAAAGCTATTTATTTTATATTGTACGCCATCAATCCTCGTTAAAATATACATTTATGTAGTCAAGCTTTTTTACTAAACCTCAGTACGACAAACCTTTTAATAATGTTTATATTTTAGGAGATTTTGATTATTTTATTAACTCATAGTGTGTGAACTGAGGGACCACAAACAAATATAAATTTTGCGAAATTGATTAATAGTTGTGCTTTTCTTTAACTTTTACAATCTTCCTTGCGATTTTTACTAATGTTTGCATAGAAAAATGCATTTATTTTTTGTACGAATGTACCGATTTATTAGTTATTATATGTGGTCCCTCAGGGACCAAAAAAGGAAGACTTTTTAGTAAATAATCATTGCCAAATTACGTTTCGGTCATTACGAATGCGTTTAAATATGTTTTTACTAAATCTATAACATTAAAATAGGCCAACATATTAAACACTTGCCCAGAACTGTAAGGTTCAGTGTGTGAACTGAGGGACCACACGTTTAGCTGTATAACTTTTTAGTGAATTCTTTACAAATTCCAGGATTTTTCTACAAAATAATTCTCTACTACTACTAAATTTTCACCAAACACCATCATACCAACCACCATTAAAATATAAGTGGTCCCTCAGTCCACACGCACACATAACAATCGTGTGTGCATGTAGTTAGGACATTTTATTCATTGTTTAGTGCCGATGGTGGGGTGAGTGACGTCGGCTGATCGGTGCTTGTGATGAACTCCTGATTGGCTAAGACTTGACTACTCAAACCTGCTACCCTTTTGTCTGCCATCAAATCGCACTGATTGAAACAAACTTGCCCAGTGACCACAAATTATGTTTTTGCCGGATAAAAAACGGAAAAAAAAAACAAAAAAAAAGTGTCACTTTTTTTTTCAAAAATGTTGTGTACTGGTGATCGCGAATGACATAGGTATCCAAATTTGGCTAACGACATAACAAACACCCTGTATAAGTACCTACTTATTATTGGTGGCCTTGGTTTCGAAACTCGCAAATGAATTTCCCGTAAACATTGAATCTTTGTCACGTGATATTTATCGTTGAATATTTTAGGAGCTATTAAAACATTCAGCCCGTTTAATAGAGACAGCATTTTCAATGAGGATTACGATGTTTCGCTTCTAAATTGTTTTAAATTACTGCGCAACTTTAGATGTAAACTGAAACTCAGATAATTATTAATTTAGATGGCGTTTGATAAAGTTTATAGGATGTTATTCTCAAAATGTAGAGTTCAAAAATGGCATAGATAAGATAATAAAACCTACAAACGCTTTATTATATTCACTTTACAATGCATATGGTCCGATAATGCTCTTTTAACTATTTGACAGCTCTGTTAAAGCAGATTCAATTTCGAACCTTACGCGTTTCTAAATTGATTTATTTTTTATATGGCGGCAAATGTGTTGCAAATACCCATTATGGCAGGCCACATTGCACGCAGAACAGATGGTCGATGGGGTCGAAAAGTGCTCGAGTGGAGACCACGGCTAGGCAAACGCAGCGTAGGACGTCCACCCACAAGATGGACAGACGACTTTATGAAGGTCGCTATACGCTGGATGCAAATCGCATCTAACCGGTATATGTGGAGGTCCAGAGGGGAGGCCTATGTTCAGGGGAGGAGGCCTATGTTCAGCAGTGGATGTCTTATGGCTGATATGATGATGAATGCGATTTTTTAATAGGTGATTCAGGAGGACGATTTTATTTATATCAGTATTATACCCGTGCGAAGCCGAGACAACTTATAGAACATGCTACGTACATATGTCCGGCCGGTCGTTTATTAATTTATCAGTGTACTACATCTAAAATTGTTTGATTGTTGTTAGGTTTCCTAATAAAATAGTCATAGTTCTACTTTTGACAATTACTATCATATTTTATTAAGATCACTATCAATGGTACTACAAATGGTAGTCATTATTTCATTATCATAAATTAATATCACAGTTATTATTGATTTCATTGATGGTTATTATAATCACTGGACGTTTCATGCTGACTAGACGTTTCACCTACCTTTATTTTTGAATTGCATATGAATTATTTCACAATCTCACA
>JALPQI010022525.1:0-14854 GCA_025490895.1 Thaumatotibia leucotreta
CATAGCACTCATTCACTATTTTTATAAAATTGTAACAGAACACTCTGATGGTTGTGCATTTTAGTATTTTATACGTGTCGGAGTCGTTGAATAAAGATTAACCTAAAATATTTATTGACACTGTTGGCATTTCTACGTCTAGTCAACTTACAGAACTAACGTATCGTTCACTAGAACAAAGGTTACATATGGAATTTTAGTGTTTATGAGTACATTAAATAAAGTTTTGTATTTTTCACTAAATTCTCTAACAATTTATTGAATTACAATTAATGTGGAATACTAATTTATGGGCATTTTACGTTTTGTTATCTGTCAAACTAACGCTACTTCGCGCTTCGCCCCAAGGTCATTAATTACCTACTTTACGAGTACCGTGAAACTAGCCAACATTGCCCGCTTTTTTCGGAAATTATAAAATATCTCAATAAAATTATACGAAACCTTATAAGTTTTTTCTGCTCAGCATGTGCATTGTGATCATACGCATCGGCTCACATGAAGAAAAAAAGTACACTTTTTTGTCGTTTTGGAGGGCGGGCAAAGTAATATCGTGTTTTGGCCAACATTGCCCACCTCAATTTAGTTCTTAAAAATAGCTCTTATGACAATAATACTACGATCACGGAAGGTCTTTGGGCAAGTAAGTATACCATTTCATGTTGATAACTCAGGGATAAGTATTTATTTACGTTTTCGCTATTTTTCATACAAGCTCCACTTACGCAATTTGCAAATGCCAGGGTTGTCACTTTTGAGTAAATATCTTAACTTAAGATTGTTTAAAGTATTAGTATACCTACTAGTGAAGTAAAACAATCCAAAGTGTATTATTTGTTTTAATACAATAATTATGAATACGTTTTTTGTATGGGAATCGCGATATAAGTTGATATGAGTTGATCAGCCCACTAATGAAGCAGCAGACAACGAAACTGACAATTGAGAGTATATTTATTGGTGCCGAACATTTAGTACACGTAAAATAAAATAACGGAGTTATATAAACGTAATTTACTAAAAAAAACCTCCGCTATTTTCATAAAGTGGTAAAACTACAAAGTGACAACCCTAGGCTTTTTTTCATGATGGGCAATGTTTTCAATGTCCGTTTGTTAAAGTACTGGATAAAATTGGCAAATAAATCTATATTACTGGATAAATTCCAGTAATATAGGCTTATTTTCAAAACTGTACAATTTAAGTATAGGTTATACATAGATTAAATCTAAGTAACTAATCTACTTAACCTAACCTATATCTAAGATTGGCTCTTGTGGCATTGTACTACCGAGGATGCTGGCGGCATTTCAAATGTCATGATGTCAAATGGTGAGCAGTAGTTGCGAGTATCACGACAAGACATTGATGCTAAATAGTTTTTGTTATTGCCATATTATTCTGTCTCATTTTTGTATTTTTTATTCTTTGTTTTTGTGTGAGTATGGATAGACCAGCAATGCAACCTGTAGCAATCAATAGTACTGTAATTTTAACATTAACATGTTTTGATGCCTCTCATTGCTTACTAAGTATGTCATATATATATTATTTTGTCTTTAAGCTACTATTACTTAAGTGTGGGAAATAATGATTATAACATAACTACATATCACGATATCACTGAAATGTTAATCATAGTGCAACCTCAATGCTTATCCTCTTGTTTGGTCCGTTTTTCTTGTATTGTATCTTATATTAATATAAGTACTTAATATGTTATTGTAGTTGAAGGGACGTTTACGGCAGTAGCATGGCAGACTACCCTGGTAGACACCTACGGTCATTATAAATGCTCCTTCAGAGGTGTCAACCGGTCTAAGCAGCTGTATGTTTCTGTGAATGTCCCTGGAACTGTAATTTGCATGTAACGTGCGGTGGCCCTCGAAAGGGTTTCCACGGAAGATCAGCGTCTGGGTATCCGAAAGGTACTCTGACATCACATGCTGAGAGGCGGCCTTTTCAGTGACGCTATAATTAGGTTTATTTTCTTTGTTTGTTTGTTTTATTAATGATACCTGTTCTAGTTTAGTGTCCTGAATAAATAATATTTCAATAAAAAAAAATTCCTCGCTGTATCGCAATACTGATGCGCTGTGCGAGGAAAAATGAAACCAATATTTATGTTTGAATATCACCTCAGAGGTGTAGGGATAGAACTGGCGTAGAATTTTATTCATGAGTAAGTAATCATCGCGGTAATCGAAGAAAATATTTTGACACTGAATTAGTTTTATAATTCTGATATTTCGATGTCGATTATGGATAATATTGTTATCCTTGTTATATAAATATAATTAAACGGTTAAACTGACGTGTACCTACCTACTTAATAGTCACTACGCGCCACATGTTTCGGAGAGCCTGAGTCTCCATTATCAAGCACTATTTAATTTATAGTTATGTCTCACAAAAGTTTAAGTGCAATTATCCTTGTTCTATTTACGCTTGTTATTATGTAATTATGTACGGTACCTTGACTCGTTATAATAATCTGTGGGAGTACCGAGTTCAAATCAATACGAGCTTACGTCATACAGACAGGCAGATATGAGTAGGTACCTACCACTAAAGGTTAGTGTTATCGGGATTCAAAGCCGACTGATAACGCATCGACAGTATCGACACCCTTGACAGAGTTATAATGTTATAACATTTATAACCAGTCGCGTAATTTGTTATGTTTTAGGAACCATGGGTCCGAAGTAGGTATTGTTACTTAGAAACAAATATCGGCAAGATTCCGCCATTTAGATTTCTTGAAACTGAATCGACGGAAATAGTACATTACGCTACAAGTGCGAAAAAAATGAAGTTCGATACGAGTGGAGATAAAATTAAAGCACGACCGAAGGGAGTTACGAATTTCGTTTTCGCACGTGTATCGTACGACGTTTTTCAGTACCTACATAATTATGGCTCTCCAAGATTTCGACCTGACGTAAAATGAACCACTTCGGAGCGGCGCTGTGCAAAATTGACCAATTGCATTCTTCAAATAGCTCCCACAGCTCCGCTCCGCTCCGCGTCTAATCGCTAGTAGCTGTCAAACACAAGATATGCTAAGATTGCTTAAGGTCAATTGGAGGCGCAACAATTCAATTCCACATAAAACCCATTGGATCGAAGCGTATTAATGCTTCATCTTGTAAAATCTATTAATTTATCAATTTAAAAAAAATCAAACGTCAACTTTTGCCATAAAACTTACTAATTACTAATATAAATCAATTAATAATGTTTTTCTTCGATAACAGTGTCAAGAATCGGTCAGTCGCCGGCGATTAGTGTTATTGGATTACCCTGTTTGTGTACAGACGGGTAACCTACTTCGTTATTTCCTACGTTATGTTTCCTAATGATATTTGGGTGAATCAAATTGTTTTGTTTGTTGTTGCCATGGTTTTGGTCATCTGAGTCACAATGGTTTTTTGCAAAATTATGCTAGGGTACTTAAATTATTAAAACACGCAATCCATATTCGTAGGTATATGCCGTGTGGTGACGGCAGTAAGAATACATTTGTCACCACCCCAACTCCTCCTGCGGGTGTCGTAAGATTCGACTAAGGGATTGAAGTGTCACTGACCATTTTACAAGATTGATGATGGGCAGCAGAGTCATCATAGTGGACACATTACTGCGATCGCCAATCCGCTTGCCCAGCGTAGCGATTATGGGCATTTACCTCCTAATGCGTCTATACGCATAGTTAATAGGAAAGGCCTACGTCCAGCAGTGGACATATGCTGATGATGATGATGATGATGATGATGATGATGATGATGATGATATTTGTAGGTGGCCCATTAAGGGAAAGGCTTATTAACACAAGAATAAAATATTTTAAAATAAAAATAAAACCGCCTTCAAAAATTCGCCCGAACTAAAAATAAAAAAATAATTTTAGTTCCTACTTCTTAGGATTTCCTACCCAAACCTTTAAACCTTTTACCCTATGCATTGAAATAAAATATTATGGCTAGGTATCCTACAGATTTCTTAGAAGTCGGTGCCAAGCCAAATACGTTCATAGGTATTTATATTAGATAGAGCTTTGTAACTTACTGTCACTCCGATTATGTTTTTATCAACAGAATGATCTACCTCAGTCATTTTGATGAAAGCATAACCGGAGTGATAGTAAGTTACAAAGCTCTATCAAATACAGTAATATTATACTCGCGAAGTGAACATATTTGGCTTGGCACCGACTTCTAAGAAATCTGTAGGATACCTAGCCATAATATTTTATTTCAATGCATAGGGTAAAAGGTTTAAAGGTTTGGGTAGGAAATCCTAAGAAGTAGGAACTAAAATTATTTTTTTATTTTTAGTTCGGGCGAATTTTTGAAGGCGGTTTTATTTTTATTTTAAAATATTTTATTTTTTGCTTTTTAGTAGTGTAAAATCGTTATTTAGTATGCTCTAAATACTTATAATTAGAATGTACTGCACTGTAATAGGCCTGAAAACCTGAACTGGATAACTTAAATATTCAAAGAATTATCCCATTATCAAGGAGATATACATTGTATCATTAGCAGACTTAGCATGCCTATATTATTTAAAGAATCACTAACCGCTAACCAACATGTCATAACTACTAAGCAAACACTTGAATAGATCTCGAAAATGTACGAGTATGACAGTTGTTATATTCAAAGAATTATCCTCCAACTCCTAATCGTTAAGGAGTTATACCTTTCGTCATCAGCTCACCAACATGAGACAATGACCACCTAAAGGTAAATACTCAAATAGCTTCCAAAATACATGAACTATGTTATATTTAAAGAATTACCCCCCAACTCCTAATCTCTAAGGAGTTGTACCTTCCATCATCAGTTCACCAACATGAAAGGATGACCACCTAAACGCAAATACTCGAATAACTTCCAAACTACATGAAATATGGTATATTTAAAGAATTGTCCCCCAACTCCTAATCTCTAAGGAGTTGTACCTTTCATCATCAGCTCACCAACATGAAAGAATGACCACCTAATGGAAAATACTCAAATAGCTTCCAAAATACACGACATATGTTATACTTAAAGAATTATCCCCCAACTCCTAATTGCTAAGGAGTTGTACCTTCCATCATCAGATCACCAACTTAAAACGTTCATGACTAGACGCAAATACTTGATTAGTCCTCGAAAATAAATGAAAAATGTCATGTGTGCCTACAACATTTGAAGAGTTCCCTCGATTTCTCCAGGATCCCATCATCAGATCTGAATTCGGTGACAATGGGACCAACTAGAAGGTATACCCTTTCAAACAAAAAAAGAATTTTTCAAATCGGTCCACGCGTCTTTGAGTAATCGGGGAACATACATAAAAAAAAAAAAAAGATTTCGACGAATTGTTAACCTCCTCCTTTTTGAAGTCGGTTAAAAATGCATCTTTGTACAGTGTAAGTAGCATTTTTGCATAAAACCAGCGTGACTCAGGTGACCGTAATCAGGTCAATAACAGAAAGAAAAAAGTTGATTCGACCATTTACGGACAAGTACATGGGTCAAAATTCTTTTCGTTGTCTTGTTTCATACCACTCTGTCACGCTTTTGGTTGCTGTTGCGACTTGCGACTCAGTATTATGTGATTGAGTTTAGTAAAACGTCCCAGTTTGTCGTTTGCCAGAAAGCCGCTTTGTCAGTTTATTCATATGAAAATACAAGGAAATATCGTCTTTATGGTAAGCGACTAAGTGAGACGTTTCACTAAAAACTAACACATAAATAAAATCATGACTGTGCACTTGTATTTCTTTTTCACGCTAGATTTTTTTTCATACATCAGAAATTGAAAACAAAATATCATCCCATACAAAAATCACCACCTTGTCACATTTTTTAGAAACACAAAATAAGACAACGAAAAGAATTTTGACCCACATAATTATACACAAAATATGCAAGAGTAAGAAGCTATTACCCAAACTTCCCTCCAGGCAACCATCCATATGGCTGAAGATCGAACGACGTGGAGAGCAGTGACGGGAAGAAGTTACGTCCTTCAGACATGAGGCCAGGGTTTAAGGCACTGGTCTCACCGCGAGCTACTAAACTATGAACTATGAGCAATAAACACGAACAAAAGATACGCACTCCCGCGTAAATTAAAGAGACACGGCGATACTCGATCAGCTATCGGCTATCGCCGCTGGGCGAGTATCGCTGTGTCTCTTTTGTCGGGAGTGCGTATCTTTCGTTCGTGTTTATAGCCGATAGTTCATAGCTTACGTAGTAGCTCGCTGTGAGACTAGTGCCTAAGAGAAGAGGAACAAAAATATTGTTAATCCTAATTCAGTAGGTATCATAATTAGGATTAGAAAAAAAAATACTTCGATAAAAAGCACTATTTTAAACCGGCCCTATACAGTCGAGTGCGTAAATATATAGACACATTTGTAAGGGATCAGTATGGAGAAGTGTATATATATTAATACCCTTGACTGTACAAGAGCAATTATATCGTAATATAAAAATATCGTAAATAAACTGGCTGATGGAGTGGCCGAGTGGTTTAGGCAAAGCTGAGGGGGTTCAAATCCCTTCTCCAGCGTTGGTAAACTTAGGTATTTTTTCTTTGGTAGATATATGCCATCTAATATTTAAATTTATAATTACTTAACTTATTGTTTCATAGTGTAACTGAATAATTTGCAACTTGACATTATGCGCACGCATGTTATCAATCGCACTGGAAATTGACAGTACACATAACACAAATAATGCACCTAATGTACCTATATTATACAAAGTCACAATACGATATCACAGATCTCATACACTAGACCCGCCATCAGACTAAAATTCACGGCAGGTTTAGTCGTCATTAGATTCATCTGGGTGTTTAGAAGTAGCCAATCGCTAACGCTCCATCGTCAATCGTAAACGAAAGGCAGCTAACTACTAGCTAGTATTTTTTCAGGACGCAAAACTATAACATTAGGTATCACCTCGTAATTCTATTTTTAGGACAAGTGAAATAATGACTCAGACCTAAAAAAAGGACATTTTATTTTTAGTATTGGGACCTACAAAATAAAATTCATATTTCTTTGAAAAATATGACGTCATGGGCCATTATAAGTCAATTTTGTTGTCCTAAAAATAGGACGTTGAGCCGTACGAGGTTCATAAAACAAATAAAGAAAATAAACCTAATAATAGCGTCACTGAAAAGGCAGCCTGCTGCCTGCTGCTGCTGGTGTCAGAGTAGGTACCTTTTGGTTACCCAGACGCTGGCCTTCCGTGGAAGCCCTTTCGATAGACCGCACGTTACATGCAAAAGTGTAAATTACAGTTGCAGGAATGTTCACAAAAACACACAACTGCTTAAACAGAGCATTTACAGGGTGTCCCGTAAATAATGGATCACCCTAACACCCGAGGTAGGTCGACCCAAGAGGTACCTAACCAACATAACATGACCTCAGTAAGAGTCGGACGGTTTTCGAAATTTTGCCAATTTTAGGTTTTTTTCGAACTTGCCCTCTTTTTTACACGTTAAGTGCTATAATTTGCTTAAATAACTTTTGTGTTATTGGTTTTTCATCGTTACTCTATCGTTATTTGTGATAAAGTTATGAAGAAAAATTAATAGCACAAAAGCTATTCAAGCAAATTATAGTAAATTTGCAATATCTCGAAAACCGTCCAACTTTTACTAAGGTCATGTTATGCTGGTTAGGTACCTCTTAGGTCGACCTACTCCGGGTGTCAGGGTGATCCATTATTTATGGGACACCCTGTATAATGACCGCAGGTGTCGACCAGTGTAGTCAGCCATGTAGTCAGCCAGTGTAGTCAGTCATAAATTAAGGAAGTGGCTACTGCACCACTCGTTTTATGATTTATGATTATTTCAATCTACCTGACATTTTATAAATGAAATACTGGAATAATTAAATTAATTTTTTCGAATTATTATTGACATGTACCTAATTAATTTAATATTGTATGACATTTATTTATAAAATGTAATCGAATCACAATTGTCATGTACAAATTTACACTATAAATTAGGTTTTTTCTTTTTTTTACCATTTTGAATGTATAATAACTTGTTGACATGTAATATTTAGAATATTATAAATAAATATAAATAAAGAAATTATAAATAAAGAAAATGCTATTAGGTAAAACATTGTACAACATAAAGGAATACTTAAATAATGAATATGAATGCTACTGCAACTATGTACATGTATCATAATAATTATAATTGTATAATGTCTATTGCTTTAATAATATTGCTAATTATCTAATATTTAATAATAATTCTAAAATATAAATTAATGTGTAAAATTATAATGTGTACCAATATTTTGACGATCTTAATATGTATTCATCTTTATATTCGATTGTAATAGGAAAATGTAATACTTATTGAGAAATAAATGAATCTGAATCTGAATCTGAATAAATGACTATGACTATGACTATGACTATGCTGCTTCCGTAAATTGCATTGATCCCCTTCTCTTTGTCGCACTAATATGAAAAAGTGACAGAGAGGGTAAAGTACGATACGCTACCTGAGCGTTTGAGATTGGCAACTTGGCTAAGCATCCTGAGCGGCTAAGGTGGTCAGAAACATGTGTACGGGCCTGGCTTATTACCGCGAACATCGAAGTCCGTAAATTTTGGGGATTTGTCCCTGTTACCCCAACGAAGGCGTCATTAGAGTGACAGAGAAAAATCGCCGAAATTTGCGGATTTCATTGTTCACAGTAGGGCCGCTTTATTGTCAGTGCGTTAGATAACAGATATTTTTTTACTCCCATATATTTAATGGGCAAAGGATTGGACAAAATGGGAGAAAATATATGTATTTAATGGCGACTTTGCAACAATTATATTATATAAATAATATGAGTACCTAAACAAAACAAAGGCATTTGCATGGAAGAGTTAATTTGGTCCGAATCTAATAAAATGACGGGCGCTTGTACTGTAGGATCAGGGTGCTTAGACAAGTTGCCAATCGCTAACGCTTAGTCGTCAATCGCAAGCGAAAAGCAGCTAACTGTTTTTGTCACACTAATATGAAAGAGTGACAGAGAGGGAAAATTATGATTTTTTTTTTCCCTCTGGCTTTACTCCTTGCTTGTTTCCTCAGCAAGGTGAATTTGCCAATGTCAAAGTGATTGTTGTTTTCCTTTTCCGACGGACTTTCACACGTGAGGAGAACGAGTTTCTTCAGGATTGTACAGTGCTTATATGGATGTCAATCCTGGCACCTGTCATTTCAAGTTATGTGTCAAAAAGTGACATTGTTGACAGATAATGTATTGGACTGACAGCTGTCAGGATTGTGTTCATAGCGGCCGAGCAATTTAGTCCGAAATGCTAAGTCTATGGGGAAGAAATCTGCGTACGATATTCGCTGCGATAATTCACCACAGAACCAGATTGACTGAATGACAGTGGCACATGCAAGCCATTATAACAGGTAACCTTGTAGCAATTAGTATCAAACTGCTTGCAAATTTTACTAACTTCGGACATTCAGATGTTGGGTTTTGAAGTGTGACCTAATTTGATGGTAGGAATACTATAATTTATAAACAGAACTGAGCTTTACTACATTGTTAAATTATACAACTGTTATTTAATAGTCTGTCAATTGTATACGTTCGTATAGTAGCTCAATGAGGATGCACTGTGTCGTCGATGGACCTATTGTTTTTTCTGTCCCATACCAAAAAATGTAAAGGTACAGAAGACAATCTACATAGTAATATAAACGCACTCACGCCTATTCACAGATCGATGTTGAATTTAAACGTGGCCTATTTCACCATAATTACAAATGTGACAATTGTAAAATATCACTGTTACTGACGTCACAGGCCTCCGTAGGCTACGGCGACCGCTTACTATCGGACGGTCCATGTGCTACATGTGTTCCTACATGTGCTATGTGGGGGGCCTCACTGCTCAGGAATATTATAGAAATAATATTTTTTCCCTAAAAATTAAATCGGCCCTACTACGCTCCCCTGCGCCAACCCAGCCAATACTTCTAAATAGGCATGATGTCTGGCAAGTCAAATAAGCATCTTTTTCGAACTGTCTAAACGATCACCACTATGGAATTTTATATGAAATACTCAAAAGTGACGTCACGTTTGATTACTGCCAAATGATCTAATCTTTTAAGTTCTTTTCAATTTTAAATAGAAGTTCTGTACAAAAATTATTGCTATCTACATCTTAGCAATAATTTATTTTTGTATTATGTCGTGCATAATGTTAAATAATTTATTTTAACTACAGTCATCATCCTTCTGAACATTCACTCTTCATTAAACTCCTTTAACCAATACCGGAAATGGAATCTAGTTTCAAAAATGGCCACCCAAGTTTTTGGGGCCAGATAATCAGGAGATTAAAGGATGTTCTGATTAGGTTGGTTAAGATTGGGAAACAATTTGGGATGTGGGGGGTCAGTGAACTTTATTAAATGGCTCACACTAGACTATAAATCAATCATAAAGTCTATTTTCCATGTAATTAATTTTGTGTATTATTTCATGATACTTATCAAAATAAAACGATCAAAGGACTATGCGTCAAAATTGCCCCAAGACCAACAAATATGAGAGTTGGATCATTAAATAGGTCTTTAACTTTACTTCATATCATTCTATGGGCACGAAATCGAATTCCATTGCAGAACTGAGATATATTTGTCAGCGTGAATACGAGCTAATTCAGTACAAAAAATCTGTAGATTCAGCCACTAGTTTGTTTGGGTAGCTGCAGCTACCAGCGATCACCCTTATTTGTATATAAAATAAAGGCTGCTGTTAAAAGAAAAAAAAAAAACAAATAGAGTGAGGTGGTTAACATACAATCACTTGTGCACATTCTTTTTTTACACACTTCGGTATCCTAATTATTATTAACGAACAGTATTTCTGATCTATTGTATTCACGTTGACAAAAATATGAATATCTCGGATCTGCAATGGAATTCATCTGAATGCCCATAGAATGAAATGAAGTAGATTGAAAGACCTATTCAACAATGTAACTTTTAGCTGTGTTGACTTTGGGGCAAAGTTCCATACAAACTTGGGCATGGTCCTTTGCTTAATAATTAATTATCTTAATTTCATAAAACTAGGTACTATCATAAAATACACCTTCGAATTATATGAACCGGCAGCATATGACAAGAGTTGTTTTAAAGACTTATTTCTCAATATTACTTAAAAAAATGCATGAATGAACCTTTATCAATTCACTGTTGAAAACAAGAAAAAATACTATTTAGGTAATAAAATGAGAGACCAACAAAAACGCCAATTACATTGGTAATGACCCAATAGCTTATTTTTATCTAGATTTTGTCATAAAATCCAACTCGAGGAAATAAAATGTATGTATAAAAATATATGAAGTGCCTGTTGAAATGTATGAAGCAAAGATTTTTGTACATCATTTTGTGAAATTCAAGTCCCAGGCGTATATCGAATCTACCTTTACTCTCCCTCTTGTATAACTATGAAGTCTCAATCTTCCTGGCCTACTACCGTGAAAATCGAAATTCGTAAATTTCGAGGATTTAATTTTCTCTGTCACTCCAACGACGGTGTCATTAGAGTGAGAATTTGCGAATTTCGAAGTTCTCGGTAGGGCCGCTGCTTCAGAAAGATCTTCGACACGCACTTGACACCTCTAAAGGAGATGTTGCCACATTGTGTGACCATCATTCAGGCTTTTATTGAAACCGGGAATTGCAGAGATGCAGATTCTTAGCCAAACCGTGAGCATTGTTTGATTGAACATTCTAATTTTAAAAGTTAATAACCATGTAAAAAAAGTTTAGTGAGAAGCTATATATTTCAAAATTAATCGTTAATAAT
The DNA here is from genome assembly GCA_025490895.1 of Thaumatotibia leucotreta. Lineage (NCBI taxonomy): Eukaryota > Metazoa > Arthropoda > Insecta > Lepidoptera > Tortricidae > Thaumatotibia > Thaumatotibia leucotreta. The sequence goes on from JALPQI010022525.1 coordinate 11,891, forward strand.
CGCAGGACAGTAAATAAATCGACTGCAAAAAAAAAGTACAATTTAAGGCAATAATCAAACCAAAAATCACGATCGCGTCAATTGTGTTACGTAAGCTAGTCATACAAACTATGTGGTATAGGTATTCTGTCGAACCTTCGGCAGTAGTGAAAGGGGACAAATTTAAAAAGATATAGTTTCGATTGAAAATTTGAATTAGTCTCCCAGTTTTTCAGTGCCAAAAGCTGACTTCGTGACACAAAAACTATGACGTTTTTTGATTTCATTAAAGGCCTTTAAGTAATTCTTTTTTTTGTTTTGTAATCAACCCACATGTGTTACATTGATCGGTCGAAGGAAATAAAATTAATTGTTTTGTTTTTTTTTTTCAATCCCGGGTCATGGTATTTAATAAAAGTAATAAATTCCGCAAACAAAAACTAAATTTCCTTTGAGTAAACAAGAGAATCACAGACAATCTTTTCAGAAATTGTAATCATAATATTTGAATGTTATGATTCCATCAATATTCAATTTGAAGGTCCTGATAACAATCCTAAAATCAACAGAGTTTGATCCCAAGCATAATTTGCATAAAGTTGTTACAACTTCAGATCACTGACTTGGAGAGTTGGAACTTTTCTTTTTCAGTACAGATGGTGCTTTTTTAAAGCACTAGTCTGAGAAGTGTTTCAATTTTCGTCAGGTCGAAATCTTCGGAGAGCCATATGTATCTACTGAAAAACGTCGTACGATACACGTGCGAAAACGAAATTCGTAACTCGTGTCGATTTAAAACTTAATTTTGTTGGCACTTGTAGCGTAATGTACAATTTCAGTACATATGGTGCTTTTTAGGGTTCCGTAGCCTAAATGGCAAAAACGGAACCCTTATAGATTCGTCATGTCCGTCTGTCCGTCTGTCCGTCTATCACAGCCGATTTACTCGGAAACTATAAATGCTACAGTAACGAAATTTGGTAAGTATCTCGTATGTGTTGTATGAACCGCTACAGGATTATGATACTAAATTGTAAAAAAAACCATTGGGGTGGGGGCCCTCCATACATGTAACTGAGGGATAGAAAATTTATTTTAGTTGTATATAAGCGTGTGGGGTATTAATATTTAGAAAGGTCTTTGAAAATGATATGAAGGTTTTTAAATGTCATTTTTATTTAAGCAAATCGTTTTCGAGATATCAGCTCTCAAAATCTGAAAAATGTGTCCCTCCCCCTCTATTTTTTAAACTACGCGATATAAAATTCTAAAAAATATATATGTTATGTACATTAATAAACTCTATCAACGATTTTTAGTTTGATTAAATTATCTCTTATAGTTTTTGAGGTAGGTTGATTTAACTGTATTTGTTTAATGATAAATTGATAATGTTACGGAACCCTTCGCGCGCGAGTCCGACTCGCACTTGGCCGGTTTTTAAGGTCTAGTGCGAGAAGTGGATCAATTTTGTCAGGTCGAAACTCTCGGCAACTAAAAGCATTTCATGAGAGTGTCGGGAACGTGACGCTGTTCTTCGCGCGCATCTAAAAGGTGCGTTCAAACCAAATGAGCATTCACTATTCTAACCCCCCACTCTACGAAATTCGATCGTTAGATACACAAAACGTGATTGGTTGATTTCGTGGAACGGGGGATAGAACAGCGAATGCTCTTTTGGTCTGAATGCATCTTAAAGGTGCATTCAGTCCAAACGATCATTCGCTATTCTAATCCCCTACTCTACGAAATTCGATCGTTACACAAAACGTGATTCGTTGATTTCGTTTTTTTTTTGTGGAAAGCACCTAAAAGTAAATTACCCGTTCGATACAGTTAACACGCAGCTCATGGTGAGCAAAGCACGCAGAATCGATTTTCGCCGCCAAGGCTGTTGTCTACTGGTACTTGCCGACTTCATGGTTATGTTCTCTAGGAATCCCTCATTTAAGTGATCCGTAGTAAATGAGGAACCGTAACAGTTTGGCAATGTCTGTTTGTCTGTCTGGCAATTTGTAAATAGGTACCTATACATATTAGTCAAGCCGATAAAGTGGTAGAAAATAATTTAAAAACCTGCCAAGGGTATGTCGTGCCATGCTCAATGAAGAGTACCGTAATTATACAAAAACGGCTGGGCAGATTATATTGGAAATAGTTTTATTTTAGTGTGTCAGCACATTCGCCGCTACCCACATCGGTCGTACACACAGAATTGGATTTGGATAGAAAAAACAAGTTCATATTCATTTGTATGGCGGCCGAGCGTGTCAGATTTTGTACTGAAGTTGTTACTTGCCTATGATTTTAAATATGTCTCAGGCCCTTGAGTATTCATATTTTTTTGTGTTGTTGCGATTAATATTACTTAAGGAGGCATTATTAATGTTTTTGTTCACTTCAACTTACAAAATTTGACGCCCGAAAGCTGCAAGCTGCGATTAAAGACGGACAACTCAGTAGATTTTACTGAGTTCATTTGACACGCTAAGTAGATACGATTGCTTGATCTATGGTATATATGACATCTGTGGTCGTACATCTCGCGTGGCCGGAGCCGCTGCCGAGACTCAAGCCGCGGTGAAGCGGCAGAAGTACGCGCCCTTGGGACCCGGCTACATATTCGTGCCATTAGCGGTGGAGACAGAGGGCTGTTGGGGTGGGGATGTGAAGCAGTTTCTGCAGGACATTGGTCGCCGGCTCAGACTAAAGGGAGAGGATCCCCGCTCTGAGTCGTTTCTGGTGCAAAGGTTATCCATGGCTATCCAGCGTGGAAATGCTGCCAGCGGTATGGGTATTTTTGCACCGGAAACGGCAAGGGACGGAGTTGTAATGTGATAAGCTGTGTATTAAATGTAAAAATTTTAGTAATTTGTGTTAGTTCTAAGTTTGTAATAAACCGTCAACAGTTTTTTTTATTTTAACCTGCATTCTTTGGTCTCAAGAAAGCTTTCATAAGGTCATATAACAATTAGTTTTATTTAT
>JALPQI010022526.1:0-14598 GCA_025490895.1 Thaumatotibia leucotreta
GCGTGGGCTGATCTAAATTCAATACAATGCTTATAGACAATAAACATTATAGGCTTTTAACAAATGTGCATAAATCCGACATTTCATAGGTGTATGGCTATTATAGGTACACTTTGGCCAGTTGTGAAGCCCCAAATAGTATAGTTGAGAAAACTGAAGTCTTCATACTCTGATTGCGTAACAAATTCATTTTACTTAAGCGTGGACGCAGATAGTTTCAAGAAATAACTAATCCGGTCGGCTTGAACCCTACTCTTTTAATCTATCCCCTGCGTCAGCGACAAACTTTACCGCTGAGCGTCTATTGCACGCTCATTATTATGCTTTAAAAACTTGGCCAGTTTATTTTCAATAAAGAAAACTTAATTTAAAAAAGATAGATTGAACGGTAACTACGAGTATATTAGATTTTAGGAATCAATCAGAATATCCCTAACTTATCATCATTTTGGTATACTTATTTGTTCCGGTTCCTTGCAACAGCTCTAGAGCCGGCATTTTCATCAGTAGGTAATTCATTCCCAAAAATGTAGGTATACATTATTTGTCCAACAATCCCCGTCATTAAAAAAGGCAGCGAATTTCATTTTTTTTGGCAATACAACTTATGTGCCAATTTTTTTTTGAATTTGCCGTCTTTTCTACTGACATGACTGGAATTGTTGGACAGTTGGATTGGTGCCTATACCTACACCAACATTTTTTGTGAAAGAAACGAGAAATTGTCTTTCTATCCCAGAAACAAAAACTAGCCCCCATTTTAGGTTATGATTATGATCCAATTTTGCCATGTTTTCTTTAACGAAAGATGACCGTATGTTCCGAATATAGGTACAGTCGGGTTCAAAATTGCATGGACAGTTTATGAATGAATTCATTCATAAATCGTCCATGCAATTCTGAGCGCCATTGTACGTATGAACCGAAATTAAAATCCGTGGCCTCCGAGTTTAAAGTAGCATACCGCCTGATTACTAATTAAAGCTTTCTCTTGTATTATGTGTACTGATACTGATATGATATGTGTTCTTAGGTAAGTATATTTTTTATATCATTGCTTAGGTTGTTCAATGCCCACTAATGGTATCATTGTATTTTGTGACTTTTTATTGCATTACGTGTATTACGTGTAATCAATCACCTACTTGTGTTATGTTATTCAGTAAAGACTTTATTTAGCAAATACGGTACGGTAGTCTTCATACTTTATAAAGTTTCGAATAACTACATGCAACTGTACATAAATGGTACATAATAAATAATAAATATTGCATTAACACTCGATTTCAACATTCGTTTCAGGGAAAGAAGATAAAACAACACTTTTCCTATACAAAGAACAGCCCTTGACAGTCGCGAAAAATTACTGGGAGCACTTTAAGTTCACCAAAACTTCGCTCTCTGATGCTCCACTCATTATTGTGTTCACGTCTCGGACTGTACGGGCGACGCAAGTCATTAGCGATGGCGATACAAAGTAGCCCTTCACATACGACGAATATCAGCGTAGCAATGCAAGAAGTTTCATAAGTTGTAAAACTTCTATAGAGGATTATATCGAGAACTTATCTTCAACTACTTACTCACCTACTTGTGTAATCAAATAAAAACCGCACTAAACAGATGTCCTAAATATTAGATATTATTTATTTCTACCTAGTTTACTATTACATAATATGTGGCGTGTTATGACTTACACAATATTAATTGTTAATGAGAATTACCTATTCATATCTCCTGTGAAGATTTCCTGCAACATGTCTGTAAAGGCGTGACAACAGAAACTTAAGGTAAAAAGCAGATCTTTTAACCAAAATAAATTAACTATTTTAACTCAAGACGTATGTGAGCTCTTTGCAGCATTCTTAGCCATTCACTCGTATTAAATTAAGTAGATACAGTGAAATATTTGAGTCTATTAAACGATCAATAAATGAAATCGCCCAAATCTTTTCCCTTAACCCCACCTTTTAAAGCTGACAGCACGCCTCTGCTCCAATCTTACTTTTACAATCTACGTCTCACCGTAAAACGTCAGCTTTATTGCATTGCAACTTAGATGGCCGAGTTATTGCGATGAATTCGCGACTGACATTCGTAGAACTTACTACTTAGGTACCGTAAAATGGGGTAAGTTGGGAGGAACCAAACATTTCAATTTTGGTACAACTTTATTTTACGAGTGACATGTTGATTTTCATACGTACAAATAATTCAGTTATTAGAATTTTAATTTTTTATATGTTTTATTATGCCATAGTCTCGACGATATAAGTCCGATTCAACCCCTGTGACTGAAGCACTAAGAATCAGCTGGTATAAAATAAGAAATGAGGTGAGGTAGGAAAATGTATTGAATTGCAATTTCCAGATTCTAAAAAATACAATAGTTTGTTTAATTTGTGTTTTATGTACCTCGCGGTCTCCCCGTTAATGATCCAACCACCGCCACAATCCCTACTCACCCCATTTTACTGTTCTATTGTTTATACTTTTACCGTAAAAGAGTATTAGAATTACACGTTTCATTCCTAGTATTAACCATAATTATTCAAAGGCAAAATAAGGTGTAGATATATAAAAAACCAAAATATGTCCCAGTGCACTTTAACGTATTTATGAGAGGATTCTTTCGAAACATATTTTTGCACTTCACTGTAATTAGTTAAGGGCTTTTATTAAAACAAAACTTTCCATCACTCTTTTGTGCTACGAAAATAAGCTACCCAATTTACCCATTACGTATATAGTTTGTATGATTAACTTTCACAAGCGCTCCAGATTTACGTTTTCATTGAGCCCTTACTTACTTACGTAGAATATATTTTTCCTAACTAGTGTGCAAAAACGAACTTTGCGCACGCTTCGCACGCGGTAATTTCTCTTTTTGACGCACTTGCTAGGAAAAAAATCGTCCTTTACGTGCAAAAACTTTTTTTAACTCGGGTGATTGTCGCCCTCGTTTCACTCGGGCTCCAACTTTCACCCTCGCCGAAAAAAAGTTTTCCCGCACTAGTTAGGAAATGTACTATTTTAAAACGAATCAATTTCGTCACTGAAACATTAAAGAGAATGAATAATGTTAAACTCGAATCCCCTGTACCTATTTGTAACCTTCAAATTGGCAATGTAGCACAAAATGTACCCACACAAAATTCACATATTTTTCGACCCAACTTTGTATTTTTTTAAGACAGAATTTTTTATCTACACATTGGCGAGAATGCTATTGAAATTTGAACGTAACGAATTTGAAAATATGGTCACTTTTCTTTTGTTCTAATCAATCGAAAATGTCCTTTGTAAATCACATTAGGCAGGACGAGGCTAGAACGCACGATTTTTTTTTTATTTACCAATTTAAGGGATATACTTTTCGGCGTAGGGCCCTTTTATATCAGGTTCCGGCCGAGCTATAGGGTGGTGGTTTAGCTATCTACGCACTTATGCATTTAGGCATGGACTCATAATGAAAAACACAACATGAATTAAGATCTTTTTTTATTACTACTCTGGTTCGCAAGAGTTAAACCACAACAGAGAAGAACCAGGAAGAAACTCAGCGGGTTGTATGTTTTAATCTTTTCAAATCATTGGTAATTACAATTTTAGATCATTACAATAGGTACACATTTAAAACACGAGTAATCAAAACACTTTAAACAACAACAACAACTAATGGAAAACGACTGGAGAGTTCTAAGTTTGAGTCCATGCTTCACCAATTTCAAAACATAAGAAATAACGTCTTTTATCTGGATGATAGGAAAGAACGATCTGAATCTAACGAACTACTGAATCTAGTCAAACTCCTCTTACTCTGGAGTGGAATTAATCAAATCTATTCGCGGTCTCAAGATAGACTGACTTAATGGAAGGAATGATCATAATCAGAATCTATTCCAAGTCTAAAGCAAGAATCAATCTTTCGAAGTCTAACGCGGGAATCAGAATGAATTGACTTTCCAATATCTAAAGCATGAATGACTTCTTTCTAAGTCTAACGCGCGAATGCGAATGCATCATGAAAACAGCGCTAGTGACCTTTTATACTGTCAGGTCATAAACTACCTGCTTCACAGGCGGGTAAATCTCAACCGGGTTTTATAATCTACCGCATGGACCAAAGCAAAGACCACTCCAAGCAATACATTGCTTATCGTTTTCTAGATTTAGTAACTCTTAACAAATTAATTGTAAACATTGCAAACAAAATTGTAAATGACACAATTCTGGCGTCCGATGACTCGACGTATCGTACAGGTCTGCGCCAACTGAAGCGCGACTCCGACACGGCCATTCTGACGTGACAAGCGTCCTCGCTTGTGTCTGAAACAAATACGTACACCAGTAATCTTTGTTACCGCTCGGTCACCCTGACCAACATCTGTCTCCATAAAAAAAATCAATTCAACTCAAGGAAAACAAAATTCAACTTTTCCAACTGAATTAAAAATTACTACATGTCATTTCATTAATTCCAATTTAATGAATCTGAATGCTTTCTCTTCAATTAGTACCACCTGGCTTTGATAGCCTCATTTTACGAAAACATTACAATAGAACTCGGAAAAATGTCTCAAGATAGTTTTCTTTTAATCGAAATAAACAACACACACAAGCTTACATCATGATTTTTAACTTCTCACAACAGAATCAACAAGATTCTCGGCCACTCCAAATAGCCATATCACAATCTAGTCACATAGACTCAGGCCCCCGCCGTATCAGTGCCGAGCATTGCGCTCTGAACGACCATAAGGCCACAGTTACAACTACGGCACGTGACTACGGTGCGGCCAGAAAAAAACAAAAAAAAAATCAAGATGCTTGCTCAACTTTATCACTTGTACTAGGTTCAGATTATGAGAGACAAGTTTCCACATTGACACATTTTCTAATTTGGTCATGAGCGTACTTGTAGGTGCATTTAGAGTGTAGTTCCTTCAAACTATTACGATCGCCATCAAGTACCTCCAAGACCTTAAACGGGTCTTTGAATTTAGGTTTCAACTTTGTCTGATTGCGTTCTATCAGCACAAAGTCAAGTCACACACAAAAAAAACTTTGACAATTTTGATAGTGCCAGCTTAATTTTACCAGTTAAAAAAAAAATAATTTAAATTAACGAATCAAGTCCAGTCAAGAGACTTCCTTATTAAAATAAAAATCACGTTTTTTGTTCATCGAAAACTCATGTGACATTGTCATCAATTACATTCAATAACAATAACTTCTTTCGTGGCATTACCAATTCTAACGCAATATGGTAAAAATAAAAGCGAAAATAAAGTTGTAGTTTTCTTAATAACAGTTTTAGAGAAAACAAAATTCTAAGTTACCAAGGTACCAATGTACCTACTCACATTACTAACAGAAAATTAAATAAACCACTTTGTAATTTGCATTTTAACCAGTCATTAACTTCTTACTACTTTACTATACTAGTAATTGGAGTTCGAGGCCAACGAAACTACGACAGATGCGTTATTGTCAAATCCGTCAAAGTCTCTTATGTCATTGTCAAATAAAGTTTTCAGGTTTCCACAACCTTTTTGTTATTTAATTAATTTATTTAAAATAATTCCTAATAAAAACATTATACAGGGTGTTTGGTTAGCGGTGTCGGAGCTTTTAAGGGCTTAAACTACAATCAATTTTATCGATAAATTACCATTCAATTTTTTTTTTGTGCCAACGATAATTAAATGGCGGCCATTTTAAAATTTCAAACAGACGAATACGGGCGCACGTGATATTTCTGGAATTATACGTTTATTATCGGTCCTATCCCTGCAAAAAAAATCTCGTTAGACAGCTCATTAGATAAGCAAACAAATTAAGCTAATCATTTGACTCAACTATTTGAACAACAAGGCCAAAAAAAATTTTTTTTATTAAAAATAGTAAAAAATTCACCTTAATTTTTCAATTAATTTGATTTTGCATGAAAACTAGGTCGTTAAGATAGGTTTTTGGTGTTGTTATTTATTAGTACAGTAAGTTAGCTAAAAAAGAACACCATAATTACAGTTCTACCTTAAGTACTTTAGGAATTACAAGTGCTCAAACATACACCAAAACAGCTGCATTTAGCGTTCCCGATGCAAAATCCATAAACAAATGAATGTCAGCAGTGTACTGACTAGTGAAGTAGCCGCCTTCCATCCATTCAGTGTATGTTTGAGCACTTCTAATTCCTAAAGTACTTAAGGTATAACTGTAATTATGGTGTTGTGTTTTAGCTAACATCCTGTACTAACAAATAACAACACCAAAAACCTATCTTAACGACCTAGTTTTCATACAAAATTAAATTGATTGAAATATTAAGGTGAATTTTTTACTATTTTTAATTAAAAAAAAATTTTTTAGCCTTGTTGTTCAAATAGTCGAGTCAAATGATTAGCTTAATTAGTTTGTTTATCTAATGAGCTCGCTAACGAGACATTTTTTGCAAGGATAGGACCGATAAAAAAAGTATAATTCCAGAAATATCACGTGTGCCCGTATTCGTATGTTTGAAATTTTAAAATGGCCGCCATTTAATTATCGTTGGCACAAAAAAAAATTGTATGGTACTTTATCGATGAAATTGATTGTACTTTAAGCCCTTAAAAGCTCCGACACCGCTAACCAAACACCCTGTATACCTGTGTAATGTTTGTACGCCTTTTTGTTTAATATGGCTGTCACAACTAGGATTTTCTTAAAAACACGTAAATACCTAAAAACTTTTCTTTTCTCTTAACTAACATTGATATGACAAAATTTTCTTGTAAAGGACTTAAAATGATAAGAGCCAACGTTTCAAAGCCTATTTTAAAAAGAAGTTGAATTACCAGTGAACACATACGACAGCGTGCCATATTCTTTAAGACAGTAGGTATGGTTAAATTACTAAGCAATATAAGTACTATACTATACTATTACTAAGCAGTTTTAACCCGTAATAAGGCAGGGGTGCCTTATTACGGGTTAAAAGTATGGGAAAGAAATTTGGAAATGTAAAATAAAGTATTTTTTGTATTTTATTTTTTATTTGTCTTCTTCATCACTTATCCTTCCTGAGTCCTGGGTAAAAATCGAGTAGTACTCCCATAAAAGCCGAGAGTCCTTTATAACACCATCAGTGTTGAGTCCTGAACTTACTGTCGCTTATTTTAAGGTTTAAAATGAGTTTGTCACATTTTTGTTGGAACAAAGTTGGTTATATACTCTAATAAGAGGTATATTTTAAGCATTTCTTTTACAAATTATTTGGGCGTCATAAAGGCCTCTCGGCTTTTAAGGGAGTGTACCCGATTTTCACCCAGGACTCAGGAGGATAACTGATGAAGAAGACGAATAAAAAATAAAATACAAAAAATGCTTTCATTTTAATTTTCAAATTTCTTTCCCATAATTTTAACCCGTAATAAGGCACCCCTGCCTTATTGCGGGTTAAAACTGGTTAATAATAGTCTAGTATAGTACTTATACTGCTTAGTAATTTAACCATACCTACCTTTTAATTTATGTGTAGTTCAATTGCTGTACCAAATGTTATTAACACCTGGGATGATACCAGCGCAATACCAACTTTGTTACTAATAATTGCGGATAATTAAGTTTTTATTAAAATATCTTATATTTACGTGAAAATAAGTAAATAATATTGTTTCTATAAATTAATGAATTAAAATTACCTACCAATAAATAACATATCTCAACGTCTGTTTTTAGAAAATAAGGATTTACTATTGTAAGTAAGAAGATTTCATTGTCGCGGCAATATTTTCGTAGATTCTTTGGCCTCGAACTCCAGTTACTAGTATAGCCAGTAACAGACATAGTTCTGCAATAGTCAAATGAAACTGTTCAACAAAAATAACAAATAGGTTACAGTACTCTAAAGTTGGTCTACCTCCATCCGGTAACCAAAACCACAGTTGCTTCCATCCAGTAACAACAAAATTGGTCTACCTCCATCCGGTAACCAAGCCACATTGCTTCCATCCAGCAATAATTGGTCTACCTCCATCCGGTAACCAAACCAAAAACACATCGACCAATTACACCATCAAACCAAACGCATGCCACCCACAATCGTGGCCGCACGGAGACGGAAAAATAGATCCGATTTTACACCTACGATTACGAATGACAAAATGGTGTATGCAGTCTGAGAAAACGTAACCAAATTGAATGTAAAAAGTTTCATTATACGATTGCAAACTAAATGACTAATTCCAATAATTATAATCCACAACTTTAATTAAACTAAAGTAGTCAAATTGAAAGTATGGCCAGCCCAAATATTAAGAAATGACTATCACCACCAACATCATAACCGTCATCATGATCATCATCATGACCACCATCATGACCACCATCATGACCATCACCATGACCTTCACCATGACCATCATGACCTTCATCATGACCTTCATCATGACCTTTCTTCATCACCATCGGCATTTTCAATTTGATAATCTCAAAAGGATAAGCCCTCGATGACTACTACAACATTAGTTTCACTAATTAGCTCAGGGCTCAAATAGCCCAACAAAATGTGAACTTCTCACCGGATCAACAACGCCGTCTGTTGTAATGGTGTGGACACACCACGCATTGAACCACGTGTTCAGGATAGGCAGCAGCGACACCAGTCTTCATCCTCTGCCACGCCGTCGGGACACGATGACAGCAACAGCCATGATGCCGGCAGGTTGCTCTGGTTCACCATGTTGAACTGAAAATATCAAATTGTACGGTATCAGTTTCAAAGCAGAAATAATTTACACGCGGGCTCAGCTCAACCTCATCACGAGACTAGAAAGTTAAGTTTAGGGCATTGGCATCTAGTACACTTTGTCATTAAAATAATGATGGACTTCACTTTACTACAACCAAGTTAATCTCGCAAATAATAAAACGTTTTGAGGACACAAAACTTCACGCTACAACAAATGTCAACCGTTAATTTTTAAATTACTACTTCGAATTTTGCATTAAAACAATTGAAACGAAACCTGTCCTTTTATTTTCGTTGCTCCAAAACTCGGGTCCTTGGCAGTTTTTCTCTTATTTTCTTGTACACCTTGCAATGAATTGTCATCACCACAGCATAGTCATCATGGACGAAACGCTGACCACTCTCACAGTGATCTTGAGGTTGAACATCTTACCAACTGTTGTCGATTTTAAACCTTGCCGTTTACATGTGATACATTACCAGCACTCGTTGTGGGGCAAGTCTGGGTACTTTATCCCACTTGCTGATTTCGGCGTAGGGCCCTTTTATATCAGGTTCCGGCCGAGCTATAGGGTGGTGGTTTAGCTATCTACGCACTTATGCATGTAGGCATGGACTCATAATGAAAAACACAACATGAATTAAGATCTTTTTTTATTACTACTCTGGTTCGCAAGAGTTAAACCACAACAGAGAAGAACCAGGAAGAAACTCAGCGGGTTGTATGTTTTAATCTTTTCAAATCATTGGTAATTACAATTTTAGATCATTACAATAGGTACACACTTAAAACACGATTAATCAAAACACTTTAAACAACAACAACAACTAATGGAAAACGACTGGAGAGTTCTAAGTTTGAGTCCATGCTTCACCAATTTCAAAACATAAGAAATAACGTCTTTTGTCTGGATGATAGGAAATAACGATCTGAATCTAACGAACTACTGAATCTAGTCAAACTCCTCTTACTCTGGAGTGGAATTAATCTAATCTATTCGCGGTCTCAAGATAGACTGACTTAATGGAAGGAATGATCATAATCAGAATCTATTCCAAGTCTAAAGCAAGAATCAATCTTTCGAAGTCTAACGCGGGAATCAGAATGAATTGACTTTCCAATATCTAAAGCAAGAATGACTTCTTTCTAAGTCTAACGCGCGAATGCGAATGCATCATGAAAACAGCGCTAGTGACCTTTTATACTGTCAGGTCATAAACTACCTGCTTCACAGGCGGGTAAATCTCAACCTGGTTTTATAATCTACCGCATGGACCAAAGCAAAGACCACTCCAAGCAATACATTGCTTATCGTTTTCTAGATTTAGTAACTACAGCCTCAGCACACGCGCTTTGTTTAAAATCAAATGTTTGAAGTTTTCTTGAGTTTTACAAAATGTTTCGAGAATGGTACTTATCTAACGCAACGTCTTTATCATCAGCAAATTTTTAGCCTGACTACTTGGTTCTGCCAGATTTTGCAGCCGATAAATTCACACACACACATACACAATTTCCAAATAGGTTTTTAATTGGCTCGGGCATAAATAAAAATAGTTACCACTTAAAATTAGATTTGTTTTAATTCAGTTAACGTCTGTCTGAATCTTTATATAACAATTTACTGTTAAAGTTGTATTTTTTGTACAATACTCGGGTAATCGATATCTAGATAAAACACACGAAAAGTAACTTTCTACGTTTTACCCAATAAACGTTACACTCTTGTTAGTTAAAATTATTATACCTACTCGTAGAGTCTAAATACATGAACAACACTAGCATGAAGAAAATTTTAATTATTTAATGTGGTTTTTCTCTATCCACGTTGATTTATCGTATCAAATAAAATATCCACTAATTTCACACGTTTTTGGCAAACCAAGAGCCTATTTAATTTTATACCCGAACCACATAAATAACAGTCCACAAATCAACGCATTTCCCACCAGCAATGCAGTGTTTTGACCGTAGAGTAATTGTTACACAAGCACATAAAACTAGCCATGTTGAAATGCAAAATTATGGATGGCCGTAAGGCCCCTTTACTGCAATATTCAACCCGAACTTTTCGAACTCAACTACACTGGCATCCAAAAATAATTTCACCATACATAGCCGATTTTCATCGCGCCGTTTTTCAATGGTTGCAGCAACACTCAGCATTGGACATGGTGTCTCATTTTCCGTTCACTAATTCTGTTACTAATTGTTGGATTTGTTCCAAAATGCACAAAAGTGTATGCCCTCAGGGGCCATTAAAAGTTCGCGCCCTGCACTAGCCGTTGTGCTATGAACGTATTGTTAACATTAGTCACGAGTGGACGCTCTTCTGAATGAAACTATGAAAGTTTGGTACTTATCTTTATTGTGGGCGTAGTTTTTGAAACAGTTTTAAATATTGCAACAACAAATCGAGTTCCCACAGTTTGACTCATGGACAAGGCATATTCTTTTAGCACTTTCATTGCCAACGAGTGCTATGCGCTAAGCTCGTAACCGATCCCGTATTTTTTCCGCTTTGTAGCGAAAATGGACTGCCCACAGACAACTCCCCTCGGGAGTGTCTGTGGGCAAAATGAATGAAATCTCATAAGCAAAACAATGTAGATGTGCACGTCGCGATCTAGTACCTAGATTCAAGTTAATCTTTTTAGGGTTCCGAAGCCAATATGGCAAAACGGAACCCTTATAGTTTCGCCATATCCGTCTGTCCATCTGTCCGTCTGTCCGTCTATCAGCCGCAGCATAGCTCAGTGGCCGTTAATACTAGAAATCTGCAATTTGGTACAGGTATTATCATGCCATTAAAATGGTACAATAAAAACTATAAACAATTTTTTTTTCGGGTACCTCCAGCTCCCTAACTAGTGAAGTGGGGATGATTTTTTATTTGATGTAATCCTATAGTGTGGGGTATCATTAAATAGGTCTCTTAAAAAGAATAAGGGTCTTAAAAGAATTTTTTTTCTAAAGTTAATATTTTCCGAGATAATCGCTCCAGAAGAAGAAATCGTGTCCCCCCCTCTAACTTTTGATCCGTAGGTCTAAAAAATATGGAAAAAATCAAGAATAGTGGGCTCTATAGAGCACATATAAAATAAAACTCTTTCGAACGTAATCGGCCCAGCCGTTCTGTTAATTTTAATGTTGCTATGACATCCAATCAACTTGCTCTCGTAAACTAACATTAAAAAATATACACTATTGATACCTACTTAGGTGTTTACAATACATTTCATGGAATAAAAATAATAATAATTAATAACTATGAATAATAATTAATATGGTTGCTTAGTGCACTCTTAAAATGGTTGCTTTGTGTTTTAGTGCCTATATTTTACCTACGTATTTTCTTGTTTTGATGGAGATAAATCTATCAAATTTCCTCCTAGGCCAGTACTTCGTAGACCACGAACCCTGTAAAGTTTTCGAAACGTCGAGATGTAGTTAAATTTAATTGATATAATTGCGATATAATCCATTAAAATTGTGTTATTTCTTAAGTAGGGAACTATAGCGGTAACCGAAGAAAATATTATGTATATTAATAATACAGGTCAAAGTCAAATCCTTTGTAGCAGTAAAAAGTCAAATAGTTTGTGAAGGTCAAAGTGGTCACCATATAGATTATTAAACTTTGATAAGAAGTACCTTACTTCTCCAACAATTGCCTGAATAAAACTTGCTTTGCTAGAGCTTCATTAATATTGCAAAATATTGTGTTTGAAAAATCGCTATCATTCAATTTGCAAAACCTGCACAAATCCTGATGGACACACGAAATGTAAAAGTGCCACCGTGAAATTCCTGCAGGTTAAGTATTATTCATGACTAAGGATTATTTCAAGGGTCTTCACATGGTATCAAGTATTATAAGGGATGTGAAATACACTTAGTATCATAGTTAAAAGGCTTTTGGGAACAAAACACGAAGTAAGATACTAAACTGTAATAGAGCACATTCCACAATAACAAAGGCTTAAGGAAGGACCGGCTCGATCAGCTTAGGACAATTATATTAACATTGTATTGTCCGAAACGCCGTTAAAGGGCCAGCACTATCTCACAAAACCCGTGCCTTAATAACGAACCAGTTAAGCGTCCGAGGTCCTAAGAAGAAAGCCAAGTTCGTGTACTGCATTTAATTAAATATAAATTATAACACTCACAATAACGAATAATAGTACATTACTGCAGACGCCGGGAAAGATGGGCTTACCGGCGGAGTAGGTATGGACAGTGATACGAAGCCTGTAAGCCCATTTCACGGCGAGGCATGTATAGTGCTTTTCTCAAACATATGCAATGAAATAAAAAATACGACAATCAAAAAAACAGAATTTAGCTGTTTAGCCTGTTCATGAAAACCGACGCCATGTTTTAAAAAAATATTACTTACCGGCCTAGGCCATTAAATTCGTATGAAAATCCTTTACTATTATCTCGAGGTCATCCGCCTGCAACGTCATTCTTTAAAGCCTATTATGACGAACATAACGACAACATTTCATTGCATGTTTGAGAAATAGTATTTTATGCAACCTTTGTTTAAGAGAGGTCAAAAAAGGTGAGTGGTGTGGGTAACAATTTGAGGCAAAGGCGAAATTTTTTATTAAAGATGCCACGAGCATTATTTTACTCAATTAAACAATGTTGCATACAATAATTTTTCTACGACCACACACTTATTTTCAAATAAAATTATAAATTTGAGAAATGACATTTAAAATTAGGTTGGCAGCCATGTACTTCATTAAGCCTTGTATACACGAGGTGTCTTAAATTCAAAAACGCACTGCGTGTATGCCCGAATGAGTTTATAGGGAATAGACAATACAGACTTATCTTGACATCTGTAAAGTAGGGGCTTAAAGGTGTGTTCACGACTCTGTAAATGACAAATAAAAGTACGGGAGTAGAAAAAATACATAATAGTCGATGATCATGATGATATGCTAAAGCTTTAGGTTCACAAAACATTATTAGAAACAATAATTTTAATAATCTACAGTGTTTAATGTTAACGTTGCGCTAATCAAACTATTGTGTAGATATTGTACATTGCAGTTTTCACCCCATAAAGGTGTAAATAGTTTTGACAATCGATCTGACCTTTAACCAAGAACCTTAAACATTTATAAATCTATCCTAGCTTTTGCTAGCAGCTTTCGCACCCGCAGCCAATACATTTAAAAACTCGCTTAGTGATCGGTAAGGTTTCCTAAAATGCGCTCTTAAAATTTTACTTCAAACCCATACTAAACGTTCAATCTCCTTTTTAGGGTTCCGTAGCCAAAATGGAACCCTTATAGTTTCGCCATGTCCGTCTGTCCGCAGCATAACTCAGTGGCCGTTAATACTAGAAATCTGCAATTTAGTACATGTATACATATTAATCATGCTAACAAAGTGGTACAATAAAAATTGGAAAAAATAAATTTTCCGGGTATCTCCTCAACTGGTGAAGTGGGGATGTTTTTTTTTATTTGCTGTAATCCTATAGTGTGAGGTATCATTGAATATGTCTTAACAGAAACTTTTTTTCTAAAGTCAATATTTTCGGAGAAAATCCCTCCAGAAGGAAAAAAAATTGCGCCCCCCCCCCCCTGTGACTTTTGATCGGAAGGTCCAAAAAATCATGAAAAAAATCATGAATAGTGGGCTTATAAAGTACTTTAAAATAAAACTATTTCGGACATAATATAATCGGCCCAGCCGTTTTTGAATACCTACACTAGCATGGCCCAACATGCTTATGGCCGGTTTTATTACACCTTATAAATACTTAAAGTGTAGATTACGTAGAGTTGTTGACTACTTAGATAGAACGACTAATGATGAACGGGCTTTAATTTAG
>JALPQI010022527.1:0-20181 GCA_025490895.1 Thaumatotibia leucotreta
TATGTATATACGCATTTAACTTACCGTGTGATTAGGTTGATTCGTGTAAGATGTCCCAAAAATTGTGCCATGATGTATATTACTTTATTTTGTTTATTCTATTTAGTCTATTTACTCACCTTACCCCAGTCAGTCAGTTTTGATTTGAGTTAAGTAATCACAATTCGTTTGCTAGCAATATGTGAATATTCATAGGAAATGCACGCAAATTAATCGTAATTAAGTAGGAATTATCTTGAGGTGGCATAAATATGCTTTTTTATAAATGTTAACATTGTAATCAAACATAATTTTACAAAATGATCCAGTAATTCAAATATCAAAATGAAAGTATTTTATCGGATTTATTATATACTTACGTTTCCAATATGATGCATAAATTTTCGCGAGATTTACCTACACCTTTTAGAGCCGCACGTTTTTATAATATATAGTTTTAATAATAGACATGAAGAACATTCTTTTATGTCTTAAAACTTAGGCATATCAGTGCACTGCTAACCTATACTAGTTTGTACTAATACGCTTAAGTGTAATTTGTAATGAAAAGATGAAAAAAAAATAACGTGTCTCTTTATTTACTTCACCTCTTTTGAAGACGCAATATTTTGCATGTTATATTAGACGACCAATAAGGTGCCTTGAAAAATGTAAGCAATATTATAATTTGTACCTAATGAATGACCACCGAATGTATTATTTTTTCGTAAGGTGCGAAGTAAAGGAAAAAGTATCTAAATGACGCATGAATATTGCACACTGATGACTAACGAATGATCGGGTTGATGACCTTATTTAAATTAGATTTATTTATAGACAAATAAATTATCTACATACAAACTAGAATTTAAATTTATAAAATTATCGTCGCAGGGCTCTGTCCGCCCGCATTGTAAGGGTGGGTGCTATCGCTATCCTACTCGGACGCAGCATCACCGGACATTTCGACCGGGCATTTCAATTTTGAGAAAGAGTAGGACCAGCCGCGTCCCCCGCACTCCGCACCCCCGAATTTGCTGTCTCACTTGCTCCAAGGACACACAAAAGGACGAAGGAGCGATAACTTCATCACAGCGTGACGCTCTCGCTCGCACGCACGCCTCGGTGGGGGGACGACGTTGCGAATTGTTATTGAAGTCATGCCCCCGAAGGCGACTTCGGGAAGGCTGTCAGTTGCTACTAAACGTCCGCTCGTAACGTTCGTACCCGGGTGACCCGAGTGGCCTCCGCTTTAAGTGCCGATAGCTTGTGCACTACAAACTATTTCATCACGCACCTCCGGGTTTAAAACAAGTGCCAATTGTTATCTGTTTGTTAACTTTGTGATAAATCATTTAAGACTTTGTGGATTAGACTCTCCTTACGTGCTAATAAATAATTAAAGAAAAACATTAAATTTATTTAAAGTGCTACGAATTAAGTGTTATCGGAGTGCTGCAGTCGTGTGTACGGGTCTCTTGGTTGACAAGTTTGTTATTGCCGGCGCCGAGCAAGGCCAGTGTTTACGCCGCGCACGTGGTGCGCCGCCCGCCCGCGCGCGGAAATGCCGCGAAAAACTTTCTTCCACAACACCGCTGTAGTATAAGTTGAGTTGAGACGAGGGGTGACGGGCCGCGACCATGACTTTAACCTGTAGCGCCTGATTGATGCAGTGCGGACTTCATGTACGTCGACACGAAGACTGTTGCTTTTTTATTATTTTTTTTTCGTTGGAGGAGACGGTGTTCTCCGCTGGGTTAATGATTTAAATGGCTAACAGCAACGCAGTGTCGTCGACCTTACCGTCGAGGGATTATCATTGTGAAGTTTGTGACCTTTACCTGGACACTGTTGATTCATTAAAGGTACATGTACAATACCACAAAGAAAATTTATATGCGAAGTGGAGTTCGCAAAACTCACAAAATGATAGTGAAAACAACAACGGTACAAAAGTGAAGAACGAGACTACCGTGTCGGCTCCAGCCGACTCGAGCGACAATATGATTACAAAACCGAGCCCAGAGTTTCAACAGCGGGCCACGCCGGAGACATCGGCGCAGTTCCCTCACCCGGCGACACCCCAGAGCTACCACAGCGCTCCTTCGCCCTACCAAAACCCGGATCAGACCAATTTTTCTCCGGGACCACAGTTCGGTAACAACTATTCACATACCGGGTTTTCTCAAGGCCAACACCCTGATCAAATAAATTGGGAACAGTCACAATACAATCAAGACTATCATAAGCCCAATCGCTTCCATCCATACAACATGCAGGAAAGGGTTTCGCAAGTGTCATCTTCAAGTCCATTGTATGGACAGCCGCTGAATCAACCAACGCCATCGCCGTCCCCGAATCAATGTGATAAATGTGGCTTTGTGTGCGACTCTGCGGTGCAACTCAACGAACATTGTAACTCTGCTCACGCGGGCTCCGCTCCGACCGCCTCCTCGGCTTCCATGCCTTTTCAACAGTTTCCACCGAAACAATATAACAACTCCGGCTACCAGAACGATACCACAAAAGTGAAAGAAGAACACGAAGAATCTTCAGATATACTAGATTTGGATTCCCAGAAAGTTGTCTATCAAGGAAATGAAGGTGAGCAACCTAATTCGTCTTATGATCAAACAGCCACTCAAGGGCGCGAAGTAAACTCACGCACTGTACCAATGATGCCATGGGAAACACAAAAGCTTTATAGCAATCCGCAGCTGAATGGGGATGTTTCTTTATTTAAAGATCAGAAAATGTTTGGTGATAAGACTTACGCTGCTGATGCTAAAATGTTTCATCAAGAACAGAAATTTCCTTATGTACAGGACAAATTTCTTGCTGTTCATCATGATCAAAAACCGTTCATGCATGTTGAGCAAAAGATATATCCTGGTGTCCAAATGCCACCATTGTCTGATTATACTGCGTCTGTTGCTTCTTCCAATCCCGATATGAAGCCCCCGTATCGACCATATGACTCACCTGCGGCTCCCCAAATAACAAGCACACAACCTACAAATCCAGCGTCATCGGCCATGCCCTCAATGGGCGGTAAAGGAGCTAATTGGAAGTCGAATGAAGCACGAAGACCCAAAACCTACAATTGTACAGCTTGCAACAAATGGTTCACTAGTTCAGGACATTTGAAAAGGCATTACAATACAACGTTACATAAAAATGCAGTAAGGTCTTCTGGCCAGCCTGATCCAGCTACTATGCCGATCTCAAGTCACCACCACCCGAGCCGTGACGCGATACAAGCTCGCGCCGCCCAGCAGGCCGCCGATTCCAACACGCAGAGCCCCGTCCCTTCCGAGGACGGACGCAGCGTGGATGACGCCGCACTACAGTCCCCGTACGCATCGCAAAGCTTCGACCGGTCTCATCGTGTTGCCGCCATGCAGTCCAAGTCACCGTACACGCATCTTCAACAGGGTAATTTAGATAATAATTTCAGTAATAATCCATTAGCCAATCACCCTTTACAGCATCAGGCCGGCTCTCATCCGCTTAACATAGGTAGTCAACCGCC
This sequence comes from Thaumatotibia leucotreta, assembly GCA_025490895.1. Taxonomy (NCBI): domain Eukaryota; kingdom Metazoa; phylum Arthropoda; class Insecta; order Lepidoptera; family Tortricidae; genus Thaumatotibia; species Thaumatotibia leucotreta. The sequence continues at coordinate 3,512 of JALPQI010022527.1, forward strand.
AGGTATAGGTAATCCGGCAGACAATAATCATCAGGGTACAAAGGGAGTCCCAATAACTACATCAGGGAATCCCCCAAACGGGGAAGCAGGTCCCTCTGTTTCTCAAAATCACCATATGAGGGGCCTGCTATCAGTGTCAACCAGCAATATTTCAACTCCACCACTAACTCAGACTACTCCGGCGCTTACACCGCACACGCTGCCGCCGTTCAGTCATTTGGGTGTCAACCCGTACAACCCGAGGTCTACGGATCCTTTGGGGGGTTCGGTTCCGGACCCCACGCACACCCCATTATATTTGGGTCAGAATTTTCAGCAGACTATAGCGCCGAATTACCCAAACGGGATGGCCCCCCACGTTATGGATATGGCTATCAACAACCTGCCTATAGCCAATCAAGCTACTTTTGGTGAATCGTCACCTGAAACAGCTGATATAATGGAACAGGATGTATCGAACCAGTCTGGCAGCGTGCGACTGCCGAGCTTCGCACAGCTCCAGACACAGCGGTTCGGTGTGTATGTTTCTAACTACATAACATCGCCTAACGTGGGGGGTCAAATTATTGCTGATGAGTCGACCGCCGGTTACATTATTGTCGATCCGGTTCACGCTCCCTTGCAATATACGAATATCGAAATCGGTGGACAGAGTATGGATTATGAATATAGTTTAGCGCCCAGACCAGTAAAAGAAATCGTTTCTTATAATCCCGATAACTTAAAGATATATCCTTACGGATACGCGGTAGGTGGCAAGACGATAAAGCGAGAAGATGATTTCATGCGCACAGACTCTAGTGAGCTTCAAATTTTAAAAATAGAGGATATCATGGATTACGCAAATAAAGAAAACTATAGCACACAAATGAAATCCCCGGCTAGTCCTGAGAGCGCCAAAGCGGAGAATGAAAGCCGACATTCTCCATTGATTTCTTCAACGGTTCCAAGTACTCCGTTGTCGGAGAGGAACCAGCTGAAGAAGACCGCGCCAGCCACGGTACACAAGTGCTACGAGTGCGATAAGTTGTTCAACAAAGCCTGCTACCTGACGCAGCACAACAAGACATTCCACTCGGGAGCCAAGCCCTTCAAGTGTGACCGCTGTGGCAAGCGCTTCTCGGACGACGTATCCTATGATTGCCACTACATGAAGCACACAGACAATAAGCCGTTCAAGTGCAGCGAGTGCCCGAAGTCCTTTAACCATAAAACTGACCTGCGCCGGCACATGTGCCTGCACTCCGGCTGCAAGCCATTCGCTTGTGACCACTGCGGTAAAGGGTTCATTAGAAAGGATCACATGATAAAGCACTTCGATACACATATTAAGAAAAATTTGCGCACCTCATCCTCGCCATCGTCTTCGACATCGCCGTCGTGAATTTATACATAAATCGTCTCCGTCGGGGGCAAATTAAAGTTGTCGTGTAGACATATCATTTGAAAATTTACAAAGTAGCAACTTTGCAATATAGTTTAACGTTTGAAGTAAGGGTCGTAGGTTTTTAACGTTAGATGGGAACGTTTGGTTGTTTGCGTAGTACCGCAGATTATGCGCCGCCCCGGGGCAGAGCGCCGCGCCGAGACTCGGGCGCACACATCCAGTTCGCTGGCTCACTTTTTTGTTGTTCATTCAACCTAACCTTGTTTTCGGTGCAAGGTGACTTTACATGCCTGGGCGTCTGAGCTCCTAAACATGTAATTATATGACGGAATAATATTTCGTGCTAACAATTTAGCAGAACCGTAACCATATCAATTTAACATATGTACTTCGACAAATATCAAAGTTATTAGAAAAATTTTCAATATGAACGGACAATTTATATACTATATTCATTATACATTGTTTTACTAAGAGTATACATATTATGCTACTACGACGTTTCTTGGTTGTCGTGTTATAAGAACGTAAATCGCGTTTTGTACACAAGTTATGATATTTTTTTTTGTAAATATGTGGGGACTTATTTGCCAGACATTTTATTATCATAGAGTTACTAAGTATAAGAAAAGAGTTTCTTTTGAACAATCTTAATTAAAAAGAACACTATGAACATCGCCAAGTCAATAAAGAGCACAGTCCAGTGCGAGCGGAGCGCGGGCGAGGCGCGCGCGGCGGTTATAGCGAACCCGCGCCGCGCGCTTCGTCATCGCGAGCGCCGTAATGTTCTCGTTCTAATTATTAAAGTTATGGTATTGACTTGTAGAAATATTTTCCGGTGCTTCCTATTATTATTTTTCTGTTAAAATTTGTTTAAGTGTTAAGCTAGTTAACTTTGTTTGATTCGGAATGTTTTTCTTAAAACAAATTTATGTCCGATTTAAGTTACCAATTTGTTATTCGAACGAATTTAGTTTACAAACATTCCTGTTTCGTTAGTGGTAGGAAAGTAGTCTTCCTGAACGTTGCCAAATTATTACCGCCAACTGTCTGTTGCGAAACGATTTAATTTTAATAAGTTCTAGCTTAATAATATCTAATGAAATTCTCTAGCAATAATTTAACTAATAATAATGTAAATGTTTTTTTGTATAGTATTAAATATAATTATCGTTTATTGATAGAATATACTTAATATTAAAAGAATATCATGAAATCTTTGTACATAAGTGTGAGAAAAGGATTGTTTGGGTATATAATCAACAAATTAGAACATATCAAGGCCGACATGGGCGAATGTGTCAAAGTACCTCGGTCGCCGACGCTAGTATTGCCGCAGCGCGCCCGCGGCAGCGCCGCGCGGTTGCCGCGCGTCTCGCGCTCCGTTCGCTCGGCCGCCGGTGTACTTTGATGCGCTCGCTTATCAATCCATATCATAGGTCTATTAGCGGATTTAGCACATACAAACTATTTGTTTACCTTGGACTACTTAAATGTGCAATATGAACATTACGATGGAATTAATTTTGATAATGTTTGTATTTGAATGTTGATTATATTGCAGAAGTATTTTTATACAAATAGAATAGCACTTACAATATTGATCTACCTCATCAGTGACTATATCTATTGAAGATCCGAAGTATTCATAATTAACTTTACAATGTTGTTTCGTTCAATAGGCAAAGCAATAACTGTTTATCATACAATTTTGGACCCAGTTGGCCTACCTCCTAGATACGAATAAATTTTTAACATATTTTGTACAATATACATAGTAGTAAGTGGTGACTATACCTAACTATAATGCGGTAGTCGCTGTGTCGCCCCGGCCCGACGCCGGACGCGGCACGCGACGTCAGCGCGCCGGGCGCTCGCGCTAAGGTAGTGTATACCAAGTACCTACACGAAGTACTAAATTTGTAAACATACGTACAAACTGTTTTAAGCAGAATAAACAATAAAATATAAGTTAATATTGTTGAGAAAAAATTTGTATAACAGAAGTTTTCTTCATAGCAATAATAAAACAATGACACAATTATGAAACTTAACTACCTCATGTAACGAGTAATAGGATTAAAATGGTGGTGTTGTGAGGGCGCTCCCTCGGTCTGCCGCAGCCGCCTTCGCCGCTGAAACTGATTACCTCATCTTGCCTTCCGTTCTTGTACACTAGTATCTAAATGTTAGCGGTGTGCCACACAGCGCGCGCGAGCGGGGCGGTGGCGAGCGCCGCAGGGGCGCCCATGAGCAGATAAATATATATTTTAGTAGACGTGGTTATCTTTCATACCGTTTAAAGCACACATTTTAGAAATAACAGTATAATTTTCACTAATGTAAATATTAAATAATGATAAATTTGTTATTTATCATATTCTATTATCGTATCCATCGATAGACTTATTTTGAAATAAGTTTAACGTAGTGATTACAAGTTTATAACAATAGTTGATAAGAATAATGAAGAGACGTAAGTTTTATGTGATGATTATGTTTGTGTATAACGATTAATTTAAATATCAGTTACCAGGTGATTTCTGTTACAATGAGTTGAGTAAAATTGGGAAAGTTATATACGGTAAGATGTTGTTTTCTTTGCATAGTTCCCTTATCCAATCATGTCGATACGTTTGTAGCAGAGACAGATAAGGAGTGATGTTGAATCGGTTTATTAATCAAAAGAAATTTGTTTACAATAAGCGTAGCGCAAATTTTACTGGTGTCGTCAGGCTCTGATCAGCCGGCCCCCGCGGCCCGCCGCCCGCAGCTCGCCTGCTCACACACGCTGATCTTTGCCTAGACACCCTTTAGATCTAAGTTTACTATAGCTACCTTAGATTAAGGCTACAGATCTGTTAACACCGCTATGGCGAAAGTTTCCTTGAATTGTACTGCTCTGCGTTACGATTTGTTCGCCAGTTCGTACTCTAATAACGATTTCTAAAATATATTGTGTACCAGTCTAGATAATGTGATATTTGCCTTCGTAGCATATATTATAACGTGAGTTAAGTATGTACTGAGAACAAATCTAATTAAATTATTATGCGAATATGTTGTACTTTTCCCGCTTCGCGACTTGTACTGTGTTTTAGGTTTTGCAGTGAGATTTGAGGCTCGATGATCAAGTATAGGAAGCACGCTCATGCGTGAGCGATCCGACGCCAGCCTCTCTAACAGCCTCAAGTCTCGCTGTGCTATCTCTGGTGTGTTGTAGGTGCCTCCCAACGCCCGCTCGCGGGTCTCTTGGCTTGTATATCTCAATTCCCAATGCGGAGTCTACTGTACGGAGGACTTGCTCACTCAAGTATGTATTTGTGTAGTAACCCTTAACTGCCTACTCGTTACCTATAGCTTTAGTGGTTGTTTCAGATCTGTTGGTAAATATAAATTTAATGTGAAATTGTCGTTTTATTTATGAATTCCTTGTTGCTTTTTGCGAATGATATGCTAAGCATAATTTGATGTCATAGACCGATCTTCGCAGGGGGTTCGCCAGCTACGAGTCAGCTTATTCGAGAGAAATCGAGTTCCTGATAATCTAATATCGAAATATATTTTTCTCATATCGAATAGATAGCTAATAGCATATCTATTCGATATGAGAAAAAGTAGGTATTTACTCAGAATATTTACGAAACAACATTAATAATGTTGATCAGCGGCCCTAGTACAGTCGGGTTCAAAATTGCATGGACAGTTTATGAATGAAATAATTTATAAATCGTCCATGCAATTCTGAACGCCACTGTACATCATATGTGCGACAGCAATTCATGGCTTTCTCGCGGCTATTCGTCTATTTTTAATCAATACAGGGTGTCATCTGGGTGGTGGAGCAAGAGTGAACTGGTTTATAGCGAAAAAAAAAAGTAAAATAAATACGAGTTCATTGATAAAATAAAACATAATTAGATTTTTTTTTTGCGATTTTGGTTATCTCTATAGTGAAAGTTGCTCAGCGTGAACATCTCTAGTGCTCAATTCACTCTTGCTACACGACCCAGATGTCACCCTGTATACGTAGGTACATACTTAAAATATACGGCTAGACGCAAGAAGGCTGCAAGTTTATAAGCTAGCCCGCCTGTGGTGGCTTGAATTCCGGATTTTTTAGTATGGGCTATAACGGAATTCCGATATTTTCCATACAGAAAATTCCGGAATTACAAGCCCTAGTGGCGACATTATTTTTCCCTAAAAGTAATTGGTGCATAATTCCAAAATATTGATCTCTTTCTTAGCTAGTACATTTTTTAAACACTACCTACGCATAATTACTTAATTCAAGCGATTTTAATTCAGTAAATGAATAAACGTTTTAACCCTTCGTCTGTGTTTGATAAGAATCCGTACAATAGATATTGAAATCAAATCAATTCAAAATCTATTGTACTGATTCTTAGCAACCACCGACGACGGGTAAAAAAACGTATCAGTTTAATTAAATATGTAAACTTAAATTCAAATTACTTACTTAAACAAGTTTCAAACGTGAAGAATGTATTTCAAATACATTTATGAAGGTATTATAACTTATGACAAATATAAAGATAACAGGAAAAGATAGGTACGTAACGTAAGTGAACTTATACTAAATATACCGATTATTTCCATGGTCTACGGCATGGCAGAAAAAGTATCAAAAACCCTCATTGATTGCTGTAAATGAATAAGTATAGTGACGATATTATGCTAGTGACCAGTGATCATGACTAATCATGTGTTTCAAGAACCCAATAGTTCAAACCTTTGAAAATGAGGATTTTTGTTAGTTTTTCGCCGCTATGGGGCTGTGGGATGGCAGCACTGTGCGTAAGGTCCGACGAACTGTCATTATTCATTACCTATACTATTTCATTATACTACTCGTAGACCAAACCAAGTAACATCTCTTTTTCCGCTGTGGTTGACTCCGCCAATATAGATTAGACTATAAGATTAAATTTATCGGATCCTTCATGCCATGTTGCTTAGCCAACTTGCCAATCGCTAACGCTTAATCGTCAATCGTAAGCGAAAGGCAACTAACTATCTTTGTCGCACTAATATTAAAAAGTGACAGAGAGGGAAAACTACGATACGCTACTAAGCGCTAGCGATTGGCAACTTGGCTAAGCATCCATCTGTAGCCGTACCATGAGATTCGGCGGCGTTGATAACGCCGCGGTTGCTCATGGTTGTCACACTGAATCTTTCTAGTGTGAAATTGAGCTTATTGGGACAATCCGATCTGTAGGAACCAAAATGTCTTTAAACTTTTCGACGCCACGTCAAATACAAAAGCTGTCACTCAAACGCCACGTCACCAGAGGGTCAGAAACGAATTCAATATTTACCCACGTGCGTGCAAGTATATTATTGCACAGTTTATGGCGTTGAACCTTCGGTGCCCGTATATCAGTCGTTGGTGTCCAAAAGGTTCAGTTTTTGATGCTACCATTTTATTTAGCATTATCAGTCAGACTATTCGTACTGCGACTACAGAAAAACAAGATAGATTCTGAATCGTATTAAGAGCGTCGAATAGGGCGAAGTAAATTGCCGACATTAGAGATTGTAAAGAGCCAGGTTCTGGATTAATCCAGCATCAGTGATCACACTTCAAATGCAAGTTGTTCCTGTCAACAAGGGCGCGAAAATGATTAGTAAGTATTGACACCATGCACCATTAAAGTAAGTATTCATTTCAAAAATAAAGGTAACTTTCACAGTTTACATACTGAAGAATGAGCGCTAGACTTATAAGTATTTTCATTCGAATCCGAAATTTTGAAGACAATTTAAATAGGGCCTACCTTGTACATCAGTGCATCGGTTTTTCGTAAAGTGGGTAGTTTCTGAACATCTGTAGTTTTTGTTTTCTTATCAATTTTATTGTTGTGATGATTGAAGGTCGACACCCTGGCACAATTACCCACCCAGTTCGTCAACAACGAAGAAAATAGTTATTAAATATATTAAGGTTGAAAATGAAAACACATGAACGTTGCAATTTCATCGCCCGGCATGACAAACTAATCCTTAGGTACGGTCGCCTCTATAAATATGTTATCATATTTGAACCTTCTTCTAGTAATAAGTTCCGAAGTGTATACATATTTAAAGACGTGACGTGGTACCTATACAGGGTGTAATCGATAAGTGTTTACAAGCCATAATTCCGTAAATATGAGAGATATCAGAAAACTTTTAACTGATATCGATATTACGTTACCCAACGAGTAAAATTACATTAACAACTTTTTCTAAATAGATGAAGTAATATTAAAAATACTAAGTTAAAACGCTCCCATACATTTAGTATGACGACTTACAGCCTTAAAGAATGTCGGGTGTCGATGTCGTAAGAAATAAAACTGTTAGAGATTCGTTATTTATACGAACACATTGTAATAAAATAATAATATTACCGTTTATGAAATAATTAATCTAACATTTATTCTTAAATAATAAAATATTCGTATTAAACTAGTCTTTGAATGAACGGTTACGTACTAAATGTATGGAAGGGTTTGAAGTTAATATTTGGGATATTTATGATTTTATTTAAAAAAAAAAAATTTTTTTAAGGTAATTTTACTCGTTGGGTAACGTACTTTCGATATCAGTTAAAAGTTTTCTGATATCTCTCATATTTACAGAATTATGGCCTGTAAACACTTATCGATTACACCCTGTACCTATACTGAAGGTTCTGTTTACAAGCCACTGAACGCTACGTTCACATACTAACTAACTACGACATAGATCATATATTATATTAGGATTATTAAGTCAAGTAATTTAGTAGTCACTCTGCCAGATTCACCACCCCCTAATAAACCCTTTTCTCTAAGTTTATGCCTGGGAAAAGGATAGTCATATTTTTATCTGATGGAGTGACAGATATATTTATTCGGGTACGAGTATGTAATACCTAGGCAAAACATAAGAAAAGTGTTAGAACCTGTGACCATATATGTATAACGTCTACCGCCAGCTTAAAAATGCCCCCAAAATCAATTATTCAATTGTGCCAACATGGGCAGATTGGGCAGGACATTTCGGCGCAACATCTTTGACAAAATGTTTATAGAATATAGCTAATCACACCTATTTTTAAATGGCGGTTTAATTTTTTTTGGTTGACATTGAAATTCATTTATGGCCGTGCATTGAAGACAGGGTGACACTTGTCAACTAAAATTCAGGATATTTTTTTATTTGTTCGTAGGTTAGATTAGAATCCGTTTACGGCCTTCCTTCACGTAAAGTAACTAGTTAAATTAGGTAAATATCTACCTTTTTGCCAATCAAGCGAAATGTCATAACTATTACAGTGAACTTGTTTTTTAAGAACATTACGTCAATTATCAAGACATTATTGCATGTGTAATAAGGGCAATATTTATAGTACACTTTTGAAATACAATCTTGCTGTACCGTGTAAAAGATTTCAACGCGGCAGCAAAGCCTAGAGACAGCAAAAGGCTGTGTCGACATTTTGAGTTTCGAGTACACATATGAGATAATATACTTCTTGTAAGTTTTGAATATTTTAAAAATGATCACATTATGCTAATGATAAATTGTATGAACGTTAGTCATGGTTAATGTAGGTACTACATTTCAAGATACACAACAATCTGAAGTACGCTTTTGTTGTTTAATAAATCGATTTTAACAAACCAGTGTCTAAATTATATTTTCGTTCACCACCGTAATTCCGCGCTTATAAGCTTGACGCAAAATTCGCAGTGCATCAGGTATACCATGTCGTCTTTAATATTAATGACGTTCTTTACATTCATTGATTATTTACAAAATTAAAAATTGTGGAATTTTTTTTAAAAAATACCTCTCGTAAATTCTGATTTATTAAGTCCATATATTTTATACTCAAAGAAACTATTTTAGTACTACTATTGAATAGTGAAGGTTTTGTCTCTAAACCTTTTCCCCCTGATGAACGGGATAATCTCGAAAAACTGTCTAACTGGACGAGAACATACGAGTATGCATTGGTATGCATGCTCGTACACATCAATGAAAAATAATCAACATCACGATGTATGTAAGTATGACAATCTATTAATTAGCCTTATGAATGCAGTCCCTCTCGCGTCAAAATGTGACCTACCCGCCAGTATCTCATCTAACAAATCATTAATATAAACACAATATAAACCTTATCTGTTAGCACGAAAATTGTGTTGCTAGCGTCGGTTATGAGTGGCATGACCCCTTTAGGTGTTGCTAGATAGGCATAATAACTTAATGACACATTTAGGAGTTTCTGGTGGATCTAAATGTCGCCGTATTAAACAAGTACGCCGCGCCGTCGAAATAATAAAATGTGTCACATGGGACAAAATTGTGTATTTCCGGCGAAGGCGTTCATTGAAACCCGAATTTAGCGATGGATTCTACAATAAAATCCGGAACGTAGTGAGGGATTCAAGTAATTCTGCGATACATACGGCTTTTCACACCACATGTAGGAAAAATGAAAGATAGGTATATTTAATATTTATATAAATAAATAATAGATTCTAAAGTAATCGTAATAAGAAATCGACTATGAACGTACGTACGTATCAAATCTTCAGGGACATTGAAAAAAACATTGTGGGAATCCGGAAATAAATTCTGCGAACCTTTTTTAAACCCTGGAAACATGCATTATAAAATTAATTATGTGGAATAGGCTGTATTAGCGTTTCGATTGTCTTCTTGGATCTGTCCCCTAACTAAGTGCCCTAGCAGGTACTAGTAGCTGAGATGCTAATCGCATATCTACAGCCTCTACGACTACGACATGATCAGCACTTAGATCGTTCAGTTTTTTAAATAAAGTTATGTCTGTGCTCTTTCTGGATTCAGGTAAAGTAGGGCTATGAATTATAATAATTCATACCTCAAACTTGCAGTTATATCTTAACATTACTCATGTCAAATTGGAGCAGAAAGTACCATGTCACCGGTTCGATGACTAAACTTGATATGTTATGGCATCCCATAACTGTACCTAACTGTCCTAGTACTTTAAAGTACCGGAAGTAATCTGCTTTAAAAAGCAAAATAGGTACCTACGAGAAAGTAACTGAAATTGACTAAACATCTTGGCATTACACCATAGAACATAGAACTAAATGCCAATCTCACCGGTTAAAAGATTTCCTCAAACAGTAAAAAAAAGTTACGTGTATCTGTTGTAGATTGTTTTTCGGCTGATTTGTTTGTGTACTGTGAAGTTGACTTCCGATTTTTTATTTCATTACGAGTTTGAGAAAAGCATTATACTTGCTTTGTATGGAATCCAAACTTAGCAAGCTTTGTGTCTGATAAGTTTGGTTTCCCGGCGTCTGCAGTAATGTACCTACCATAACTAAGTCTTAGAGCCAGAGAGAATCGACGATGAAAACATAAGTGGATCTATTAAGTGTACGCGGGGCCGTGAACGGCGCGGGCGCCGGCCGAGCGCGCGCTGGCACGATGACCTACACCGGTTTCGCTTTCGTTCGAAGGTCACTCTGAATCACGGCCGAGCCATGAGACTGACGCAAATGCCTTCCGATATATCAATACTTGAAAATTTTCATAAATTTTACCCCGACGGCGTTGTTGTCCCGATAACTGAAAGTGGTGTCCCTGTTGAAACAATTTTTAAGTTTAACGGGGTATGTTATGTTCATCAATCATAAATTATTATCATCATCATCATCATATCAGCCGAAAGACGTCCACTGGTGAACATAGGCCTCCCCCAAAGACTGCCACAAAATTATTACTTATGTGTACTTTATATTCAGTAATTATGTAAATTGTCTATAATAGTTAGTCTAAATACCGGAATATGCCATACGTCCTTTTTCACAATATATCTACGTACATAATCCAAAATTAAAAAAAAAAAAATTTTGAACAAGACTTCTTTTAAGTTCACTGAGTCGAAGTACGTACCTCCATAACTACATGGTGCTTTCAAATATTTACCTAGTAAATACGGGCAGATACTAATCTTGATAATTATATCTAGTATACCTAAGTAAGTACTTACTTACATATTTATAACACAATACATCGTATTGTATCGGTCGGTAATCAGCTCGGTTTTTTTTTAACAAAACTTGTAAGTAGAAAATGTAAATTGAGTGCAAATCCAATTTATTTGCAAATCATCGCACTGCAATAACCTCAAGAATCTGCGCAATAACTGTAAGAACAACTAAATAAATAATAAAATCCTAACAGATAAATAAATAATATATGTAATAAGTAATAACCAGTGTAAGTGACGAAATTACGTGTATTGTAAGTGTATTAGGTAATAATAATTCAAAAAAGGGTAGTAGCGCAAAAGTTTGGTGGCCATATCGCCACGCGGCGCGAGATTCGTATCATGGAGATAAGTGCTGGTAATTTATTTGGAATTCAATTAGTTTCCGGTCTCACACGGCTTTAGTTGTTGATAACATAAATTACACCGAGTGAGTCGGCCCGAGGCTTTGATGCGGTCGAGTCTTCTTGAAATTTAGTCTCGAAGCCAATGCCAATGTCGTAATTCTGAGATCTGCCTATAAAAACTGGTCGAATGTTAAAATGAACTACGACGTCTGTGCCCACGCGAATGGAATGAAGAATATTATTCAGATAGGATAGGTTGAAGGTGAGGTCTGACGTGGACCGAGGAACAAGTTGAATCTAGTTCGGAACTATTGGGGACTAGGGACATTGTGGTCAGTCGGTCACGTAATTACTTCAATAATTTTTGCTAGCTGGAAATCGGAATAAGGAGAACATTATCACATTACGTAATATTTTTTTCGTCACACTTTCTGTGCGTGTAAGTGCGACATTGGGGTCCATATTGGCACTTATACAATTTTATCTTCGAATATTTTTACTAATACTGTTTTTTACTCATAATCATCATTACTCCGAAAATTTTATCTCATACTTTTTTTCTTATTAAAAATTATACTTCTACCTACAATGTTCATAACGATTTTTATTTCGAAATTTTATCCTCCTAAAGTCGTCAAGTAGATTAATCTCTATCCATAAAGTTATTTGAAATAAATTAAATTGTTTATTTATAAACATTTTCCCATTAGGTTCACCCTGTTGTGGTATAATTATTTTATGAATAATTCTATATGATATAAACTATGTAGTCATAATGGGCTTTGTGCATAAACTGTTGTGGCATACTCAACTTTAGCATATTTCGTTTTGGCAGATTTCGAGTTGTTCGAATATTATTCGATCATAATTTCGATGCTCCTATTTATTTATGATGATAATCTGGATGTGCATAAAAAGTATCGGCAACTTAAAATTAATCTCGGAAGTGTATTAGCCAATGAGTACCTACAAATACTTATTTTTAATAAAAAAAGAAATATTCCAAATATTAACTTCAAATACTCCCATATATTTAAATGGTACACCTAAGCCGTTCGTTGTAAACCCATTTTAAAGGTATTGCCGTCATCATTTTTTTTAATGGGGATTGATAAAGTATGCTGAACGAATGCACAGCCTAGAAGAGCTAAGATCATCAAGCCATAGCTCTAATTACATCGCAAATGTTAACAAAATTCATGTTACCATAAATTTCTGTTGTAAAAAAGTTACCCTGCATTTAAAAATAAATATTAGATTAATTTGTTTCCTACACGATAGGTTTATTATTATTAGTGTAATCGTATAAGTAATGAATATCAAGCAGTTCTATCTCTTACAACACCGAAATTTTCTGAGATTGTAAGTGGTATATAATGCAGGAATCTAAATGAGGGGAGCGTTTAAAATTAATAATATTTTAAATGAACTACTTTTATTTTAAAAGTTTATAATGGTAATTTTACTCATTGAGTAACGCACTTTCGAGATAAATTTAAATTTTTCTGATACTATATTTGACTGACGCAATAACCGCCTAGCCACAATTAACGATTACACACTGTATACAGGGTGATCGTGAGTATACCGACAGACTTTACCAATGCATTTTTGATGAAAGAAAAAGTAAAAAAATTATGTGACCTATGTTATTTTCGGAAATAAATTGCCCCTAACCCTTAAAAATTCTTTAAAGTCTTTTTTGTGATACCTATTTTAATATTTTTATATAATAAATTGCAAGGAAATAATTTTGTAAGGTTTTTTAATTTTTTTTTATAACATTTTCTGAAACTTTTTTCTAATTTTCTCTAACTTTAATCAGTGAGTACGTCAAGATGAAAACTATTATTGCAAGAATTTAAATCATACAGGCATTTCAGTGACATGTCAGTATCTCACTAAGCCGAATCTAGAAAAGTTCACATGACATTATAGTCTCAAAATGTGGTCAGGGTGCTTAGACAAGTTGCTAATCGCTAGCGCTTCATCGTCAATCGTAAACGAAAGGCAGCTAACTGTCTTTGTCGCACTAATATGAAAGAGTGACAGAGAGGGAAAACTACGATACGCTACTAAGCGCTAGCGATTGGCAAGTTGGCTAAGCATCCTGGAATACCTTTCAAGTTTGTCGGGTTACTCACTATCCATCCTGTATAAGAGTCACCTATGACACTTGAATTGATTCGATTGAAACCATTTCTGGTCAGATCATGGTAAATATTCTAACATAATATTGTTAAGGCCGCGATTTGGTTAATGGCTTAAAAATGTGGTCGTTTTCCGTCTACAGATGTATAGCCTCGTTTTTTTTCGTTTCATTATGAATCGAGTCCGAGTGCGGCCGATGGGTGTAAACGACCCATCGTACTTGAGAGACATGAGGTCAGTGTCGCCGCACACTGACGCCATTATGTTAAAAAATAATGAATTTTAAGTTAAGGCTAAGTATAGTAATCCGTAGTTAGATCTGGTATCACATCAATAACAGGAAACAGGTTCAATGATATATTATTTGTTTACTAGATGTACCCGCGTAGCGGCGCGTGAGGCTCGGTCTGTGTTGGTCACTGGGAGTTGGCAGTAGGTACAGTCGAGTGCATTAATATATAGACACATTTGTAAGGGATCAGTATGGAGAAGTGTATATATATAAATGCCCTTGACTGTACAGTCACCATCATCCTATATATCGACGCGACCAAGGTTACCATAAACATCGAAGTACGAATTTATTGTTTGTAGGATACATGGTGCACGTATTCCGATATACATTGGCATTTGGTATTGTCCATATATTTTTGATAATAGGTTCGTGTACAAAACTTATTCCATAAATTGATACTTCTAAGGGGTGATTATTCAACTCTCAGTTAACTGTAAAATACACGTTAACTTTGCCCTTTCTTTCTCACGGCTTGAGAAAAGGACTGATGGACATTAAAAAAATAATATCGCATAGAATGCATTCGTTTTTAAAAAATCAGAAGGATTTTATTTCATTGGTTCCTTACCTATGTGTATTTTTAAGTAGGTAGGTAACCTACAGTTCATCAATATTTTTAACGTTTGCCTAGCTAACTCATGAACTCATGGTATGGTCATGTCTTATTTATTTGTACTTAGTTGAGATAAAAAACTTAATATGGCTGGGTTTCTGGGATTCTGGAGGATATAAATATCAATCAGCTGTAAAATTTTCTCACACTGAAGTGAAGAGTTCGTCGGTAAGTACTTAGATAGGTAGGTACTTTATTTATCTGTTCAACAGTGACACTTTATAAAATCGGAATCGATTAACCCCCTTACTAGTCATAAAAGACTTCTAGCTTAGCAAATAGCTTCGGTCTTATAGACATATTAGTAAGACCGAAAGGACATACGATACTTATCGTCTTGTTAATCTAGGGGATATTTTTATGAACATTTAGAGGTTAGAAATTTGTATGCAGTTAACAAGAAACGTGGTCTACCACTTTTCCAATTTATTACCACTAAATAGAGTCGAATATTTAGTGGTAGACCACATATTTATCTTATCTGTGGATATCTTTATATTTTATGTCAATGCTATTTACTAATTAATTTCAGCGATGGCGTCATTTAAGTGAACAAAATTAAGACAATGAGCATCGACTGGTCAAGTATCGTGTAAATAAAAATGATTTGATTCGGAAGGAAAAAACGAGCATTACGAAGTAATGGTGACTGGCCTTGCCATTCCAAGGAGGTTGCAAGGGGGAAACGTTCCTTGACCCATATTGAGCTCAGAGTGCTGCGACTGCTTATTTGCAATGCCGAGCCAGTACATTGATTTAAATTTCTGAACTATATACAACGTGTCCAAGGCCTCTGCATACCTAAGGTTAACAATCGAATCTGTACATATACATACTTAATATAGTGTCTATGTGAAAAGTGTTGATAGCTACCTTATGATTATGAGGTATACCTATTGAGGAAAAGTTAACCTTTCTGACGCCATGACTTTGAACTTCATTTACAGTCGAGTGCATTAATATATAGACACATTTGTAAGGGATCAGTATGGAGAAGTGTATATGTATTAATGCCCTTGACTGTACGTGCGAGTGGGTCTATAGGTATTGCTCTGTGGACCATGATATATCATATATGTGGCGGCAGTAAAGATACATTTGTCATCACCCCAACTCTTCCCGCGGGTGATGTAAGAGTCGACTAAGGGATTGAAGTGTCTTTGATCAGTCGATGATAGAAGATTGATGATGGGCAGCAGCGTCATCATAGTGAACATACTACTGCGATCGCCAATCCGCTTGCCCAGCGTGGCGAATGGGCAATTACGTCCTAATGCGTACATTATGCATATATAATAGGAGAGGCCTACGTTCAGCAGTGGACTGAGACAGGCTGATCTGATGACGTGATATAATATATTATATAAGTAATTACATAGTATATGTATATCAGTTTTTGGCGTTGAGCCTGCAGTGCCAATATATCGTATAATTGATGACCAAAAGATTAACAATGTTCGAAAATGAAATACAATAATTATATTTTTAGATTATCTATAGGTTTGTTCATAAAGTTAAGTATTCCGATGAAAACTTGGCGTGATTACATGCCACATGATTTCCTTGACTTCCATATTTGTGTCACACCCTCAATCCATGATGTGTAGGTAAGCAAATCATTTCACACTAAAATAAAATAAAAAACAATCTTTGCTCTATTTATTTTATTAGTTTATTTAAAACACGTGTACAGAAATATAATAGGGTATAAAAAGACCTGGAGGTTCATAGGTTGTTTTAAATAGTGTTAACAAACTAAAATGTGGGTAGAAGTATAAAGGGCATAAGGTAGGTAGTTCAAATAAAAAGTAACATAAAAATAATTTGCT
>JALPQI010022528.1:0-19632 GCA_025490895.1 Thaumatotibia leucotreta
GGCTGCTTCATCCACAATTTTCAGTATAAAACTTTTGATTTTATCGACAATCTTATTCGACTTTATTTATAAGAATCTTAAGGAACTAGTACACTCGTGCCATCTGTCGGCGAATTGAATCACCAATGGGCGCGACCTGTAAAACTAAGGAAAGGAACCACGATACCATCACGATACCACAAAAATAAACCGTCATTAATAGTCCCTTATTATTAATCTAATTCTGCTTTTATGTGATGTAGCAGTAACAGAAACAAAAATCAAATTTCGTTTGTTGCCGGTGAACTTAGCAACAGGGTCCCGTTTTTTTACCCTACGGAACCCTACAGCAGAATTAACTTATGAATTAAAACCACATTCGTATCTATTTCTAAATAAATAATTTATTAATGCATTATACAACAGTTTAGCACGATAGTATAAATAGCTAGTTATAGTATACATTGTCAAAACAGTGTTTTGTAAATTAACTTGGTGCAGTTTATCGATTACAATATTATTTTATTTATTACACAGTTATTTGGCATACATCTCAAATCCTATTTATTAGCATCGATTTAGAATACCATACGCTTTAAATTTGTTGCTAAAGCCAGATTTACTCCTACCAGCTTTTTGCTGCATGTTTTAAAACAGAGTAACCATATTATGTGAGAAAGAGATGCAGATATTTTCCGCTCACCGATAGTTACCCATGTTGTGCATCACAAGTTGCGGCAATAACTAGCAAGGAAGATTAACGGTCTTCCTTTACCCCTTTGAACGCCAAGAACCACTAAAGTGGTCCTGTGTCGTCATACCATACCTACCACGCCAGCAGCCACTAGAGTGGTCATCGAGTGTTCTATCAAAGTATCTGTCTTTATAACAGATATTTAAGGTTTATTTTCGTTGTTCATTAGTAGACATACTGGCGTGTATCACATTTTGATGCGATAGGGAATGCGTTTAATAGGTTAAAATGCACACACTTGTGAAGTTTGCGAGCTGAATTTGTAGATGCTGTATTGGGTATTCTAAATCCAATGTCTATTACATAAAACATTACGTATAAAACTACCTACAGGCATGCTACTGGCCAATTTTACACCCTGTGCAAAACACAACTATGTTATGCTTCCACATTGTCATTTAGGTCCAAATCAAGTTTTAGGACATTTATTTGTCCTTATCACTACGTACTTTTTAATTTCTAAAGTAGACAGAGAAAAATCATAGGTACAGCCAAAGGCATAAACATAATTATATACAATTTTAGACCTTATACTGCAGACATAAGCAAAAATGTGTATACATATTTATGCCCCTCACTGTACACTACCTACCATCGCCAATCTTTTTTTTTCTAAGTCGGTTAATAGAGGTTGCGAACAATGCAAACATACCGTTCAAAGAAATATCCACAATTTAGCACTATTTTATCGTTGTAATGGTTTAGGATAAGTAATGGTAAGAAATTTAAATATTAGATGTCATATACCAAAAAAAAATTCGCCTACAACTTTCTGGGACATTTTGGGAAATATGGGTCGCATTTTATATAAGTTACATTTTACAATTTCGCTGTTTACCTCTCTAACGCACGCACATATTGGGTAGAAAGAGAGGCAAACAGCAAAATTGTAACTTATATAAAACGCGACCGTGGTGGATCTTGTTCAGCATCATTTGAGTCTACCAATTTTTGTCAATAAGATGTGATCCAAATGTACAAACTTTTTGAGAAATGCTCTAGAATTCATACTTTTATAAAAATATAAATAAGTGGGCTCAAGGCATGGCACACATTGGTCACTTTGCTTTTATTCGCAACAGACGATTTAAAATGCCTTTACGATTTTCATTCGTTTTCAAGTAAATTAGAAACTTTAAGGAAGTACAACCATTAAGCATACACAGAACAACAATATCTTACAACACAAATTATACAATTTTGTACAAAATAATTTATTCACTAAAGAAATTTCGTTGTAGTGCTGGTATTTGCAGGTGGCCGTGGCGCTACTGTCAATGGGTAACGTAAAATTTGTATGGAATCTCGTTAGTTCCAATTTTGACCACCCGTGTCATGTTATACGTTTATAAACGACAAAGATTACATTACATATTACTAAATGTTACTAGTGGATCCTAAAACATCTAAGTTGTCATACAAATTATTATTTAAGGAAATTAAGAATCATATGTACACAAACTTACAAAATATTGGATCAAATTCAAGTCGCACGATACAAGTATCAGAGTTATCAAGCAAACAAAATTGATTGTTAATAGATGCCGAATAAAACGAAATTGTCATTTCTATATCAATGTACTAAATTAGAAATACTTAACAAAATTATCTAAGCAGGTGGCGCCATCTAGTTGAAGTAAAATGTCTACGTTGACAAGTTTCTTCTCCTGTAATCACTAATATCTTTTTCATCACACTTGCTGTCTAAGCGCGCCATTGCTTGCGCGCGTAGCGGGAGTAATAGAAAAGTGAAATTCCCTAGGGAGTAATAGAAATGTCAGTACGTCATTTAATAATATTATGTCTTAAAACTTATTTTTTGGTTGACATGCATCACGGTCGGTAAGCGGAATACTAACTCGAGTCATAAAAACCCTCCGCCTAACGGCGTTGGGCTTCTAACACTCTCGTTAGTAATTCCGTACTTATCTCCCTTGATGCACAATGTACTATTTCTAACATTATTTTTCCACCAACAGGATAAACAGCACAAAAATGTACCAAATGGTAGCTGACAAATAAAAGGAAAACCTTTTGAATACGCCCCTTTTAAAGTGTTTTGCGAATTTATTAGGAGGACAATAACATTAGCTTGCATTGATATTTCATGATTATAATATATGAAGCAGAGACATAAGATCTATCAGGGTTCAAAAGCAACATATTGGTCTGATAATAGTGATAATACATATATCATAGCAAACTCATTACTCAATATGATGTTTAGAAAAGTGAACAAAAATATAATATTAAATTAGATACCGAATGAATACTCACTAGGATTTTAATGAATAATATAATTGTATTATAAAACTTAGAAAATGTTAAAATGCAATTGTATAAAAATGCATCTTAATTTGATTAGATGTTACGTCAATGCGCGAAGCGACATCTATTGGTGTTAACGTGTCACATTTCAAAATCTTACACTAATCCTAATAGAAAAATGACGATACAAAAATAAATTAATTTTCTAAAAGACTAATGGAAAGGTGTTGAGTATTTGAATAAATAGAATGAATCACATGAAAAAGAATATACCTAAAATACTAGCTACGTTAAGATAATACTATAAAATGGTCAAAGAATCCATTCTCGTTCGTATGCGATAACCCGAGAGCATGACGTCATTCATATAAATTGGCGGGTTATACAGTAGAGTTCGCAAATACAATATTTCAAATAAATTAAATGTATCAAGGTTATGATATAATTATATGTACACATTTTTATGATTCACTCGACTGGGAAGTAAAATGCGTCTGGTTGAACCCGTTGAACCTGAAACCATGACTACCAGAAGCGCATGATTATCATATTATCTTTGTATGAATATTTTTCCTATTGTGATTATGACTATAGAGTAGTACAGAGTAAACAAGACGTACAAGATTAGCTAACAGCGCTACGCAGAACTAAGACATTAGATACTTATGGTCAGGCCCTTATCTCACAATAGTGACAGGTGAAACAACTGTTAATATTACTATTTCTTTGATTGCAGGCATCCGGCATCCATAGCTTACAGACCCCACTTCGTGCCTGTTTGCAACCAACAAAAAATTACTATATATATTTATATTGTCATATTACAATTATCACGAAATTCCGATACAAACCTCAAATAAATTACCGGAAAATCTTCTAATCTTCGTGACAATGTCATGACACTCATGACCTTCGAAATTCTAAAACTCCTCGATTGACGAAAATAATAACTTATTTTATTTTTCTTAATTAAATGTTGGGTCCAAACAAAGCACATGGACCGTTTATCGTAAGCGGTAAACGTAGCCATATCGCTGTCCCATACAAGATTCTATGTTGTACTTTTGTCAACTTATATTTGAACATTGTCGCACTGACACTTAAGTCTAGATTTAATTACCCCGAAAATATAACATAGAACTCAATATTAATATTAGGGTAGCAGCAATATTGAAAATTTTCCACCCTGAAATAAGAGCCAGTTCTTGCTGCAGTGAACTGCAGGTTTCAATCAATAAGTTATTCTGCTAATAGCTAGTCCAACATTGAAATGTATCAACACTACTCGCGTGATCACGTCCAATTGCATTAATTAATCAATCCCGCGGCAACTAGGCCAAACGGCCTGTTAAAACACTCATAAAAATACACAACATTGAAAACGAGCACATTCATCATAAAGATTCTATTACCTACGGTAAAAGAGGAGTTTCCAAACTTCAGTTAAGTTTATACTGTCTGTTAATCCCGTAATTTGGCCTATTTTGCTCTCAGGCGACAGACAAATTATCTAGAAAATATTAAGTCGCTGTGATCATTTACCAAGAAGTGGTATACAAACTGGGCTTTCTTCTTGTCTATTATTTGCTTGTTTATCCTGGACTGTGGCTCTTGCATTTGGTTAGGGTTGTCCCTAAGAAATATGGCCCCAAACAGAGTGGATAGCGTTTTAGAATCCAGACCATTCTCTGCACTATGCTGGAGCGCTTCTTGTAAGAATTCGCATAAGTATAAGAAGACATTTTTCCTAAATTCAGGTAGTTCTAGAATTATCTGTTTGCATTGCAAATAGTTAGCAGAAGCCCGAAGACTGGCAGCTTGTAGATTATATGGTATAATTGGATCTGCAGTACTTTCTAGAAGTAGCAGTAGAGCTTCTGCTACGGAATGAATACTGCCAGGTATTGGATCCACAGAACCACTGTCCAGCCAATCTCTGATCTGTAGCACCTCACTGTGTAAGCCTGGCTGTTCAAACAGATTTGGTTCTTTCAAGCCATGCAAGTATATGTGGTCAACTAAAAACCAGATCTCTTTTGGTATTGAATATGTGGACTGGTTCGAAACACATTGATCCCTCTTGTTTTCGAGCTCGATAAGCTTTCCTAAAGGCACCTCGCGAATGGGCATGTTCAGGTTCACAAGGACTTCTATGGAACAACCGAAACAGCTTCTCTGATATGTCCCATTGATTGTTATAAAGATATCTTTCCCACCAAACAAATGCAGCACCAAAATATCATACAATTTATCAGTCCCAGCATTCATTTTGCAAGCTGAAGTTTTATTAATAAGTACTTTAAGTTGAATTTCACATGCTTCATCAGCACATATGCATTTTTTATATGGCTCTACTATCAGCCAGTCTTTGCAGAAGCTGGTTTCATCTAATTTTTTAATAAATTCAAATTCCACAGGCAATTTGCCTATATTAGTTATAGTGATGGTTCGCACTTGTAATTCTAGGTATCTAACTGTGTCAAAGTCTATTTCTGTCTGGTCGACCTTTACCTGTGGGATGAGCTCATTTTCCAATTTGTCGAGCTGTTTAATAACTTCCTCATACACTTTTTTATATTTATCCTCATTAATAATTTTTATGAAAGAATTAAATATGGCAGAAACTGGTTTGTGATCACTGATGTTGAGAGCTGGGTGGCTTCTGTATTCCAATTGAGTAACATTGTCTCCTCTCCAGAATATTCTGTCACACCATGCAGGAGCTCTGTTTTTCTCACTGGAATCCCAGTTGTCAGTGCCAGGATCATATTTGTAGGTTGGTTTGAAATTGATGGTACCCTCTGTGTATCCTACAAAGACCTGATTGTTCTTGTGCTGTTGTTTCAGTTGATCAAATTCTAGTACTGTAGTAAAATTCCTGTCATCCACCATCTTTTTCACAGTTGTTGGATCTAGTTCAGTTATTCTATAGTTCAAGTCACCTAACCAATAGATATGGTCATGATCTTTGATGGCCTTTGCTTGCTGGTTTGGCTGCGAGAACCTCATTCTGTTGCATATGTCCCTGAAGTCCTGGTTCCTCCTCTCGTATTCTTCAACATGTGCAGCTAAATGGGAGTTGACAAAGCAAAAGGAGGTACTGTGCAAGTCAAATCTGATAGCGACTCCGCCCTTGTTACCCATTTTTCCCATGATACCTGTTCCTACAGTATCACACACTATATTCCTTATATGATGCATGTATTTTTCCTTTATAAGGATTATAAGCAACATACCAACAAGTCTGACCTTCTCAACTTTAACATATTTCGCTCTAGGATCAACATAATTGAGTACAGCTGCATACCACTCATCTTCCCTGATTGTTTGATCAAAGAGAAATGTTTCTTTAGAAAGATCCAGCTCTTGAAAACCTACAGCATACAAATCCGGAGGTTCCTTGTCCACACATAGCCAGCCCTTCAAGGGGATTACGGGTGCTTTATCATTGACATTCCAAGTTCCACAGAACACGGTGAATTGTTTTGTAAATGTATAGTCCGACTCCTTGTCAGACATCCTTCTCTTGATTAGGCTTTCTCGGATGGCAACGGGTGCAGAATTAAGTGTGTGAGCAACATTACGCCGAGGAACAACCATACTCTCTACCATGATATCTTCATCATTTTTCCCACTGTACTTTTTAAGCCAAACAAACTCCGGTTGCCTGGGCAACTTGTTCACTGCCTCTATGCCTCTGAAGAGGTCATCTACGAAGTTATCGACGCGCGGGGTCATTTCGATCTCAAACTTGTACTTATTACTGCGAGACTGGAGATTCAGGTACAATACTGCTTCAGGGTCAGAGGGTTTGTTGTCTATTTCGCATTTGAAGCTGCTGTCAATGGGTAGCACAACTTCTATAGATAAGTCCGTGAAGGATTTAGGTGGGTAGCAGGACGTGTACAGGCAAAACACCGCCTTCTCGTCTCCGTACTCGACAATAGCTAATATTCTGTCCTTGTTTACCCATTCCGGCTGCAGCACTTTGGCGTCGCACAAAAATGCTGTAACTCTTTCGCTCGACAGGAATTTCTCTTGCACTACCGCTTTTATATCGTCGTGATTCATTTTGTCTCATAAACTTAATTAGATTCACATTAAATATTTATCGTTTTCACATGATTGACGTTCACATACAATTCTTCGTATCTGACACATGAGATGACAATGACAGTGTTCGTGACGTTCGTGTAGCGTTCAATGTTTTAATTAATCCGTTCAATGTCGGTACAAATCAAAGTACAAATGCTATTCTTTTTTCGATTAGTTAAAACTTTAATCTCGGGAACTCGTTAACATTAATCTGGGGTTTAAAGTTTCAACCAATATATGATAGATATAAAGAAAATAATTCTTGACACAATTTTTAGCTGCGTAAATAAAACGCACTACTCGCTGGCTCGCGTACTACCGCGAAAATCGAAATTCGTAAATTTTGAGGATTTGTCTCTGTCACTCCAACGAAGGCGTCTTTAGAGTGAGAGAAACAAATGCTCGAAATTTGCGGATTTGGAAGTTCGCTGTAGGGCCGGCTGACTTAGTTATGGGGCTACACACCGGACGACATGTTGTGCGACTTTCGGACATGGTGTAAAGCAAGTGTAAAGTGTAGAGATGCACCGGATATTCGGTAACTATCCGGTATCCGGCGTATCCGGCCCGTTTTTTACTATCCGGCCGGATACCAGATAGTGACTTACTATCCGGCCGGATACCGGATAGTAACTTTGCTTGATTTTGGGCTATATAGATTGAGCAAAAGGTAAAAAACAGTAGGTAACGGTAACAAAAATAATCATTAGGTCTGTCCCCCAAGGGGTTCACAGGACTCTCAGGTCTAGCTTGCCTTCATTGACTAACCATAGAGGAGTCTGTAAAGCTATGTAGTCCAAAGTGGAAATATAAATTTGCGTTAGTCACGAGTTGGTGCAGTGGCTGTCATAAGCCACCATGAATGTAGGATTAATATGGATTTGACAACGTTATAATAATAGCAAGAACGAAAGGGATGGTCTTATGAAACTTTTTACTAGTGGAAGTGAAAAGGAACGATAATCGTCCGTCCTTATCACTGTGCCACTATTTTTTGTGTGTGTGTGCATTAGATGCTAAATGTAAGTGCCAGACAAATGCGTTGAATACGTCACTAAGTGCCACACGCACAAGTATCTTCTTAGTAGTAAGTGACTATGTCTATCCCTCTTAGTGGCACACTATGTGCGGCCCCTCGTAAGCCACATAGTCGGCGGAAAGTTAGCACTTGCCTTGATAACAGTATAGTGATTGTTATAGCGGTTGTCGGGGCCTCTTTTCTATAGCCCAATTTCCTACCTCGCAATATCTTTTTTTTTGTAACTTAAAAACAGTAGGTAGATAAAATTATGGCCATAATTTCGAATCTGGTTACAAGACAAGACATGCCCCGAGCTACAAAACACAAAGTTTTCAAAATTTGCACGATGTGCCCCCTGCCAAACTCAAAATAGGTATAGCACCGCCAGCCGAATATTCGGCGGCCGGATACCGAATATTCGGCCGCTGGTCACGCCGAATATCCGGTATCCGGCCGAACAACTATCCGTTACATCTCTAGTAAAGTGCTTATATACACAAAAATGTATATGTCGACACTGGAAATTTCAAATGTCGTAAGGGACATTTTGTCGTAAGTACACTTTGAATTGCATAGAACTCAGAAAAAAAATCTCTATCGATCTGTATAATTAACTTTTTGATATCGCTTCAAATAAAGAAGTTATGAAGTGAATTCTTTTTGTCGTAACTTCATATTGCTTTAAAAAAAATGTTGTATGGGTCAAATTTTTAATTTGAAGGGATAACGTGTCCATTTTCAACGTAGTATATCCTTCTTATTCATAAATCCCTATGTGGTTAGTTACTACAGCAAAAGAAGGTGCCTTTACCACATTCTATCTGATGAAATAAATACGAAACTGTGAATCCACAATGGCGTAAGGGACAAATATTTTAGGCTTTTGTGCCTTACAACACAATTTCGAAGATAATATGCCTCTATTCTCTTAATAAACTGTGTCGTATGTACATATAAATAAAAATATTTTTAAAGTTTGATGTCGTAACTCACCTTTTAATTTTATAAAGTATTACGTTACTACATTAAATACGGTAAATGAATGAGAGTTACGCCTCAAAAAAGATGATATTAAAAATCTTGAAAGATTTTTTGTGTACGCTATAACATTTTGTTTAGTTTCTTATAGCACTTGCAACAGTGCCGGCGCGACTTGACCCAGGGCATCTCAGGAAGAGGGGTGAGGGCAGAGCAGTATTTTTACTACCACATAGATACTGCATCGACCAGCGACTCGCGCACATTTCCACTTCCACCACTGGAGCATATACATCGCTCTAACGATTCCTCTCTGGACGGCCAACGGCCAATCAAGGCAAGCCGAGTCCTACAGTTCATCTTGGATTCTACTGTGACCGACGAAAACATGCCTGAAACGATGTCGCTATTGCCGAACAGCTCGCCACAAGCTGCCCCAATCTTATTATTAACTCCCTGGGAATCATGGGCTTATTTATAATTAGCTGTCTTTTGCCAATTCGAGAAATTTACTCTGTAGTACACGTGAACCGTGAACCAGTCTCAGCAGGCTATTGAAAAGTGTAATGAGCTATGATCATTGCATGTGTCAGCGGACATCTGCCATATTATCATCTTTATTATTGTTGTTTTGGTCTAATATCCGCCGCGCCGAGCAGTTATGATATTTTGTCGCAGCCCTTTTTATAAGTCATTACTGATTCTTGTCGAGGCCAGAACATTCCAAATTCAAGTAGCTCTTTATTGTTTTCTGTTATTGAACCCTTGGATAAGAGCTTACGAGTGAGAGTTACTTTGATGGACTTCAACTGTGCGATTGCTCTTATCTTATCTTATCAGATCTAGTTTGTTCAGCAGATAATATGGCTCCGGTTTGGTGATTCCATAAAAAGGCTCTGGGCTGACAATGCGTGTGATGCCGTTCTTTCCGGTAAACTCATCTGCTGTTTCGTTTCCAACAATATTGGAATATCCTAATACCCATCTAAGTGTAAATTCATTAAAGTCAAGGGCGTTTAATTTATTCTTGCAGCACTGGACTAGTGAGAGCATCGCAGCTTGACTGTTTGAGTTGATGTAGATAATAGATAATATTGGTTTTTAGGTTTCTGGCCAAATTGATTGCCACACATAATGTAATATTTATGCGCGGAAATCATCATAATATTGACTTCTGTTTAGAAAATGAAGGCCATTTTGCTGATGCTGACGCAAACTCTGACCTTAGGCCTCTCACCTACTTGTACCTGTGGTGCCATTTTCGACAATCATTCTGGTCGTTGGTCCATTTGTATCTTGAGGGTACTTCAACTGTCTGGTGAAGCCACATTCGTTGTGCTTGTTTTATTCCCGAAAGCCAAGGCTTTCAAGTTGGTTTTTGCAGGCTGTTCAAACACTGAGAACACCCAGTCGTTGTGTGAAATTCATACTCAGTTATATTGAAGGTTGGAGTAGCTATTCTGTTAGAGAGCACTCTTCGGACCCATGTAGTCGTAGTTTCATCCCTTAGATTAAATTTCATTAAGGATGGGTTCTGTGAGTTTATTATCGAAAGCACCTTCGACATCAAGGAATACACACCCGACCTGTTTGCTTATTCTCTAGACTTTACCGCCGCTTTGGTAACCTGTATCGTGTGCTTAGCTTATTTTTATTTTGTTTCTTTCTGTTATTTTCTTACTGGTGCAGTAAAGAATTACTTACTAACTTACTTACTTTTATGGACCTTGTGACCAGGTCAATTGGGGTTGAACGAAAACGAAATATAATGGACTGTAAAATGATAAAAGTTTATGTTTTAGCTAACTTTGTGTGATTTAGGTAAAGTTAAAAATTTGGAACTAAGAAGGAATTTAGAATAGGATCGCAAGACGGCTTACCTTGATGTCCTTAGGCGTAGCTCCGCAAGCAAATAAAGGCGATTCCCTAAACTCGTGCAGAGATAGCAAAGCAGTCGGGTTTCACCTATACGTATGCTAACGCGGGATATTAGCCGAGATGCGATCTTGTGGTTATGAAACTTTTAGAATTGGATGAGTAGCCGGAACTTGAGATATCGTCTTCGAAATCAATTAAAGTTTACACTTTACATGACTGGCACAAATTTAAGGTTTTTTGCGCTACCGACTTCGAACTCTCACAAACGACGACGAACACTAACTGTGTGACAATGCTGCCATACTAAACCTAATGTCAAAATGACAGCTATGTTGCCAGACAAAAATATAAAATTAAGGCCAATATTAAACATTCCGCCCGCCTAAATGCGAGGGCGTGCGGCAGCATGCCTTAGAATTTACGAAAAAACGACAAACTTAAATCTACGAAAAGATGCTGTCTGTGACAGCAGGTCAACTAAAGCTAATACAATTTACGAATGCTACAACTAAGACCTACAGGTTACGATAGCCTGGTAACTAGGCTACGTACTTTAACTTAACATTTAACTTAATTAAGAGTCAGATGCCATTGGCAAAGGACAAATCTTGACGACTGGTCTTTTGTACTGTCCAGTGGCAGTCTTGACAGTTACTACTCTACATATGCCATCTGCACCTGGGTGCAAGGCAACGATACGACCTAAAGGCCAATTGAGAGGATTCAATGACTCTCCTACGATAAGCACTAAAGCTCCCACGTTGATATTAGAATATTGTTTATCCCACTTTGCCCTTTGTTGCAGTGTGTGTATATATTCAGTTTGCCATCGGTACCAGAAGGATTGATGAATTTTTTGAATGAGATTCCAACGTTGCTGGACGCTAATATTTAAATCTACAAGTTTCTCCTCAGGCATAATCGAAAGAGGTTCCAAGGTGAGGAAATGTCCTGGAGTTAGAGCTGCGAAATCATTGGCATCCGAACTAAGGGGTTGACACCCCTTAGTTCGGATGCCTTAGGGACGAGAATTTAACATAGCCTCTACTTGTGTCAGTACAGTATAAAATTCCTCGAAAGTTAATCGTTGAGTACCGACAGAACGAGCGAGGTGTGTTTTCACTGATTTGATTCCAGCTTCAGCCAAGCCATTAAAGTGAGGGCTACCAGGAGGACTGAACGAGAATTTAATTTCTTGAGACTCCGCGGCCTTTTGCATGAGAGAACCAAGATAGTTACTGGCACCGATAAAATTTCTGCCCTGATCAGACACGAGATGATTGCATCGCCCACGACGTGCGATAAAGCGTCGCAAAGCTGCGAGAAATGCTTCTGTGGACAATTCCGACGCGAGCTCGATATGTATAGCTTTCGTGGAGGTGCAAACGAAGACACAGATGTAACCTTTAAAGGTTTTAGCACCACGACCACGTCCGAAAGCTATGTTGAAAGGTCCACCATAGTCGACAACTGAACTTGAAAAACACTTAAGCTGATTCACCCGATACGAAGGGTAATTTCCCATAAATGGAGCAGGGGCAAGTTGAGGACGAACACGAAAACATTTAGTACAGCTAGAGATCACAGATCGAATGGCACGTTTGCTTGACAATATCCAAAAATTTTGTGCCAGAAGATTCATAAGAGTCAGTGCACCAGGGTGCATGAAGCGAACATGATATTCTTGAATTATCAAACTAGTGAGGCGATGGGAGCGAGGTAATAGCAAAGGATGCTTTGCTTCGAAAGAAATCTTCGCGTGAGCCAAGCGACCGCCCACCCTGAGGTGACCCGCCTCGTCAACGAAAGGAGATAGTTTGCGAAGACTCTTAGGGAGGGAGTTAGGAGACCCCTTTTTAAGGTGCTCCAACTCCAACGAAAACACATTTTCTTGCACAAATTTAACTAAAAACATAAATGCTCTGTGAATCTCTGATGACTGCAAAGATTCAACGACACGAGAATCGACAGCTTTCTGTCTACAATTCTCAGAAAAACGAAAACAATATGCTAGCACATGTTGAATTGTTTTTAGTGAAGAGAATCTATTCAACAGATGGTCAACTAATTCTTCGTTATTGGTTATAACGAGAACAGTAAGCTTCTGCTCTTCATGAAGAACAGTTTGGTCTATCGATAACAACGACTTAGGCCATTTTTCGACGGGAAGTCGAAGCCAATGAGGCCCGGTCCACCAACTAGATTGATCAACCAAATCTTGGGGAAGAAGCCCACGCGATCCACAATCCGCGGGGTTGTCAGTGGTTCTGACATGACGCCATGAGTCTGGAGGAATTAGATCCTGGATGTGGCTCACCCGGTTTGCCACAAAGGTTTTCCATTTGGATGGACACGACTTGATCCAGGATAACGCCACACTGGAATCCGACCATGCGAATATTTCACTGACCAAGTGAAAGGGCTTCAAAGCTTCCACGACTGACGCCACCAAGACCGATAACAAAACTGCTGCGACTAATTCGAGTCGCGGCACCGACAATTTACGTAAAGGAGCCACTTTTGATTTGGCACAAACTAAATGAACGGCGATATCACCATTCTTACTCAATGTACGGCAGTAAACAACAGCACAAAAGCCACGTTCCGACGCATCACAAAAACCATGCAGTTGCAAGGAATCAAAATTACCGACGATGCGACGAGGAACAGCTACCGAGCTCAATGAAGAAAGTTGAGTCTTAAACTCCTGCCATTGAAGCCTAATATTTTCTGGAACATCATCATCCCAAGAAACTCCGGAAGTCCAAAGAAGCTGCATTAGGTACTTGGCGAGGAATGTTACAGGCGACAGAAAACCTAATGGATCATAAATCCTGGCTATTTCCGAAAGAATAGTGCGCTTGGTACATCTACCGTTATGAGTATCGACGACACGAAAACCAAAGGAATCTGAGTGAGGTTGCCACAGCAAACCCAATATTTTCAGAGATATATCTGAAGTTTCATCGAAATGTTTGAAATTCTCTGAATACAAGTCCGAAGACGGAAGATTTTCCAGAAAATCACCACTATTGGAGGTCCACTTCCTCAGATGAAAGCCACCCGACGACAGAATGTTTGTGAGTTCCACCTGAAGGGAGCGAGCCTTTTCGACGGAGTCAGCTCCAGTAACAACGTCATCGACGTAGATATCACGGGCGAGAACAGCTGAGCCAGCTGGGTATTCTTCCGCTGCATCATTGGCGAGCTGAGCCATGGTACGAAGAGCTTGGAATGGCGCAGCCGTGACACCATATGTCACAGTCTTGAGACGATAGTCACGTATAGGACCTGAGGACGAGGGTCGCCACAGAATGCGTTGATAGTCAGCGTCTTCTTCAGAGACCAAGATTTGCCTGTACATCTGCTTTATATCACCTGTGAAGACGACAGCGTGCCAACGAAAACGAGTAAGCAGATCGAAAATATTGGTTTGAAGCTTGGGCCCAGCCAGTAGAGTTGAATTCAAGGAAACCTCGTTAGCGTCCTTAACACTGGCATGGAAGACAACACGAAGAGGAGTTGTAACCGATTCACGTAAAATTCCATGGTGCGGTATATAGTAGAACTGGCCCTCACATGTTGAAGGAGGATCTACTTCTTCCAAATGACCACGAGACCCGTAGTCTTCCATAAATTCGACATACGACCTTTTAAACTCAGGATTGGAATTTAACCTGCGTTCCAACGACAGGAATCGCTTAAGAGCGATTTCGCGCGAATTGAGGAAGGTTGGCTTGTTCGTAGGATCAACGAAAGGCAAAGGCACTACGAACCTTCCTTCTTCATTACGATAATATTTATCACGAAAATAATCTTCGCATCGCTGCTCCTCCTCCGACACGAAAGATTTGGTAGGAGCAATGACATTCTCTAATTCCCAAAATTTTTTTTATGGAATCTTCAAGCGACAAGGTTTGCGAAGAATTCGAAACGAAAAAGCAATGGCTATTCTTCTTACGAGAAGACACGACAGAATTGGTGTTGAGTTGACTAATGTCACACTCACCTATGACAATCCATCCATAGATTGTGTTCAACAAAGTAGGTTGACCAGGCTTCCCTCGACGTATACCAGGGATCAACGACGAAACGAAAAGTTGTGCATTAAGCAACAAGTCCACTGGTGCCGGTTGAGCGAAGTCAGGGTCAGCGAGCGACATTTTTTTTATGTGCGACCACCTCGAGGAGTCGATAGGTTGCGTAGGTTGATCGGCACATATCTTCGACAAAACGAAAGCTTCGAATTTAATATTCGACGACAAAGACGAATTGTGAAATGGTTTAATTTCACACGATAGAGAGCCGAACGGTTGAGCGACAGAATTGCCAATGCCATACACGGCATGTTGGCCACGAGCTATATTAAACCCTAACATTTTAGCGCAGGGTTCCGAAATAAAATTGCATGCGCTAGCGCCATCTAAAAGAGCGCGCACTGGTCGAAAGTTTCCAAAAGCATCTTTAATTAAAACTTTAACAGTCGAAAATAAAATGGTATTTTCCCCAGTCACAGATGTTAAAACAGTGTTACTACTGTTAATATCTGGCAGTACGGGAGCAACCTCTATGGGCACAGGTATTTCTGCATTTTTAGTGAAATGTAATAAAGTGTGATGTGAACGACTACACACACTACAACAAGAGGCACGACAAGATTTCACTCTATGGTTATCCGAGAAGCACAGAATACACAAACCCTTTTCTTTCACTAAGTTAAAGCGAGCATTTTGGTCAAGTTTTAAAAATTTGTGACATTTAGCAAGGCTATGCTGTCCAGTACAGAAGACACAGTTTGGGTTCGACACAACAAATGCTGTTTTATTTTTAGGCAATGGTTTAAGAGTTGAAGCTTTCACTTGAATATTTGAATTTTCTAAAGCTTTGCTACGTTTTTCTATAAAGCTCTTTAATATTTCAAATTTAGGTATATCAACATTTGATTCAAGCTGAAGTTCAAATGCCTCACGTGTTGCAACATCCAATTTCGACCACAATAAGTAATACAGCATGAAATTCCGGTCAGGAAGATCAAATTTCGACAAAATATTTAAATTTTCATTAAAGACACGGAACACCCGATCTAAATCATTCTTGTTTTTCACAGCCTCACAATTCAACATCTTTTCATAGTAAATAATAGCAATTTGTCTTTTCTTATCATAGTAGTTGGCCAAAGTTTCATATGCACTAACATAGCTGTCATTTGACAAAGGAAAACTTTTTATTAATTCATAAGCAGAACCTTGAACACTTGACAACAAGTAGTGTAACTTTTCAACATCACTAATTGTGTTCCGGTTATGAATCAATGAGTCAAATAGTTCTTTAAATGACACCCAGTTCTCTAGCTTACCATCGAAAGGCTTTATTGATATTTTAGGTAGCTTAGCTAAGTTGTTGTCCAACAATACAGGTTTACTTTCACTGCTAATTTTATCCATATGAGCATTTTGCCTTAGCCTACTTTTAATCGATTTTAACCTATTTTCGAACTCCCTAGTGACCTCGTATTCATCACTACGTTGGGCTTGCGAAAGCGGCCGCAGAATACGTATTTGCGCGTCATGAAAATCACGTTCAATGTCTTTAAAGTCCGATTCGTTGTAACCTTGCAAGTCTGAACTTTCTATATGTTCTAAACGCATAATACAGTAATCCCGGGCGATACGATATGAATCTACAGCCGAAGGTTCTAATTCACTATCATTATGACCACCACCCATCATTCAAAGCAGCAATTAAAACGAGAAATAGATGTAAACAATTACAAATATCACTATAACCTAAAAGTGATCAATAAACAACTTGACGTTTACAGATAACAGATACAGATAACATGAACTGCGTTCCGTTTCACGCTTTGAGATGGTTAGTTGACACGACAATTTTACTATGACAAGATGATACGATAAATTGGATACGACAAATTGTATACAACAAATTACATTAAGTCAAGTTAATTTTGAATCTATGGTCCGGAAAGTGCACTACCAACTTACAACGACAATAAAATATGGCGTACACCTAAAATACGACAAAAATGTTCACTAAGACAATATCTCAAGTACCCTACAATTTGGATAAAAAACAAAAATTATCAAAAATCACGAAAATTAGCTATTACATACGACAAAAAGGTACTTTTCAATAAGATCCGGTTCGAAGGACCAAAAATAATGAACGAAAACGAAATATAATGGACTGTAAAATGATAAAAGTTTGTTTTAGCTAACTTTGTGTGATTTAGGTAAAGTTAAAAATTTGGAACTAAGAAGGAATTTAGAATAGGATCGCAAGACGGCTTACCTTGTTGTCGTTAGGCGTAGCTCCGCAAGCAAATAAAGGCGATTCCCTAAACTCGTGCAGAGATAGCAAAGCAGTCGGGTTTCACCTATACGTATGCTAACGCGGGATATTAGCCGAGATGCGATCTTGTGGTTATGAAACTTTTAGAATTGGATGAGTAGCCGGAACTTGAGATATCGTCTTCGAAATCAATTAAAGTTTACACTTTACATGACTGGCACAAATTTAAGGTTTTTTGCGCTACCGACTTCGAACTCTCACAAACGACGACGAACACTAACTGTGTGACAATGCTGCCATACTAAACCTAATGTCAAAATGACAGCTATGTTGCCAGACAAAAATATAAAATTAAGGCCAATATTAAACAGGGGTAGTTTTTGGTAAACATGTTGATTTAGACTTAGCGATCTTGCCACCAAGTAGTGAAAGAAATAGAAATGTTAGACTTAGGTTTGAAGGACTTAGAACGAGTATTATCTATACTCGTTTTTCCTGCTTTTTGGTATAAAGCGTACCTTGACACTTGTCCATTTTCTCAGTATAAACCCCAATGCAATGCTTGCCCGAAATATTTTGCCAGGTGCGGAAGGAGGACGCCTTGATATCGTTTTGATAATGTAGGAAACACTTCATAATTTTCAGTCGATTTGAATGGCTTGCACTAACTCAGCGCTCCTTAACCATGTTTTGGGCTACAAATGTAGGTTTTCAGTCAGTGGTTCGTTCCCTAAGGATTCGATAGTTCCTTTGACCCCACGTCTTAATAGCACGAGTATCATCAAAAAGGGTCATAGATCTTTGCGGAGGCAGTTAGATTACTTATCCAGAATTTCTGTTTCGGGCTCAGGTTGCTCTCAAAGCAATTTTTAGTTATAAGTTTTCTTCTTTTCACAACACTAAGCTGACTAAAATATATGCATACCTAACATGTTTGGTTTTATTTCCTATAAATTGTAACGGGTTATCTAAAATATAATAAATTACACGTGAAATTGATCTCCGTTTATGAAAATAATACAATTGTAAGTACACAACTTTATATTTTCTTGCATTTTTACGCTACTTACTTCAATTAATCTGGAAACTAGAATGACTTTACAACAGAAAATAGTTGTAATGTAGCATGTTATTTGACAGTTACGACAAAGAGGTAGTGTTTTCGTTTTTGTCGTAACAGATTTCCACAAAAAAAACTAAAAAATTTTGAGGGCGTAAGGGACATCTGTCTAGTAAATTTCTGGCGTAAGGGACACTATCTCCGAAACTATTGAGTTTACAAGTATATACCTAATTGTCTAATGAAGATAAAGCTTTTTCGTAGTTATGTATATAATAACCATCTAATTCGGATGAATATTTAACAAGTTATGATTTTTTAAAATTTTGGTTTTTGTTTTTTGGCTCTCCTGAAAAGTGGACCTTTGTCCCTTACGACATTTGAAATTTCCAGTGTCGATGTGTATGTGTATGTGCTGATGATGGCCAAAAACTAGGTGCATTCCCGTTGCCTGTAATGTTTCGGGACTCAAAACAGGTTCATAGGAAATTTCAGAAAAGACGAGAATTTTGAAATTAATAGTGTGACTATTTTAATAGTGTTACTGCCGGTGCTAACATTTGAAACTAATTTCCAAAATAAATTCCTAAGGGCCCTATTCGGTTTTCCAAAACCTTATTGGCAACGGGAAAATAATTATTTTTCAGCAACCCCGTTGTCAGTAGAATTCAGCGGGAAATTTAAAAAATGTCGGCAAGTAGCGAGCGGCGCATAAAAAATTAACGCACCTTTTTTTACTGCCCAGGTGATTTGTCAGTCTACATGAATATAAGTACCTACCTAGAATTTAGATCCAGTTTGATGGACGGATTTCAGAGCAAACACCTTATAACAATCGAACTACACTCCGTGTCGTACAGTCAAGGGCATAAATATGCAAACACTTTTTTACTTAGGCCATTACCATTAGATTGACCAATGTTCTTAGACGGCATAATACTGGCTTTATTTGAATGCATACAACATGACCTGAAGGAAGGGTACGGTTATCAATGAAACGAGGAATTACTTATTAAGGTAAAAAATATGTATTTTTTAATATTTCACATATTCATTCGATTCTCTTCATTGATTCTTAAGCCTATCGCATCGTCTAGGTAGAACTGCATCCATTTAGTCGACGAATGTAGATTACGTCAAAAATTGTTTAGTATTTCCTTTAGTATGTATTTAGTATCACAATTAAGTTATCAAATTCTGTCTCCATGTTTTTATATTGCTCTTTGTATTCATCCTGTAAAAAAAAAACAGTACTTTAACGTGGCGAGTATGTTTGGTTTTCAAACAATT
>JALPQI010022529.1:0-22511 GCA_025490895.1 Thaumatotibia leucotreta
ATAAAACACTAAATTATAGTTTGTTTACCTGCCCATAATTCAATTCTAAAAGTTAACTGAAGTGTATTTCTTCGAGCGTTTCAGCCGCCTCATTTATCTGTACATACAATGCAATACAATACTGTTCATTGCACAACACATTAAAATTAAAAAATATATATATATCTTAAAGGTAGAAGTAACACAACAGGCGGTCATATTGCTAAAGAGCGATCTCTTCCAGATATTTTCATATTTTGTAGAAACGGCAGAATATTTTGGTTCTATTCTTAGCTGTAAATACAGAGCCCCCGTGTCTCTACAATGACAGAATATGCCAAATTATCCAGCTATCTCTACAAAAATTTGCCGTTACAAACGCTCGAAGAAATGCCCTAAATAGAATAATATGCGTTTTAAAGACATCTTGGAAAACCCTAAACAAATTCGAAAGCTGTTAAATCGGCGCATAATCGGCAATAGCTTAGCGTAATGACAAAATCCCAAATCCTCTTGAACAACAAAAAAGCTTTGCTCAGTAGTGGAAGAAAACGGATTACAGGCTGATCGAACAGTAAAATTCCCGATAACCGACATGTGCGATCATACGAGTATGACACGAAACAGCTATACCTACGCGTAGTGTTATTTTTCATATTATCCAGAATGGTTTCCGGTATAGCATTGGTATGCAGATGCGTCCCGCCGGTACCGAATCTCGAGATACCCCGAAGTGGGTAACGTAATACCGTGTTCGTATTCTCAGATCGCGCCAGCAGCGGTGGCCTGGGTTTTTTACGAATACGATTGCAAAACAAAATCGTGCTGCGAGAAATACAATAAATATACTGAAATGGCAAACGAAAACTTGCATAATATATTTGTAAATAGATTAAATGCTGCTCTGATGACTTCAGAAACATCATATTGCATATATGTATGTACTTATGTAGTGTCTTGTATTATGTATTTACGCAGGTATCAAAATATTGTTTCGTATTGTTATCGTACATACATATAATATATATCGTAGGTACACAATGGCCAACGGAACTCCCGGGGAATCAGCCGTAGCATTAAATACCAAAAACATTTTTTTTTAAGAATCCCATACAATGTCCCGTCTCTTCAGAAAACCTGTAGATTATGAAATGAATTGTTGTGTTTTTTATAGACTTCTGTACTTTGTAAGTAAATCAAGAAAAGTATTTAAACTTATTGCCATTGTTTTGTTCATTACGAGTACCTACTTTAAATTCGTCATTCAATGAGATGAGATCTCCATTTCAAATGATAGATTCATAACAACGATAAAGTTCACTATTCATTACTTCAAATCGTTTAAAGTTGTTGTTTCATTTTGCCTAAAATCAAATTCAATATAAGAGTCAAGTTTCTTAGGCATTAAAGTTTGTATTATTAGATACAATCAAGATGCCTATCTAAAGGTCAAAATATAGAGAACATTTACGAAATTCAATACTTCTAATTTATCATGTAGTTAATCGTAGATAAATATACATATTATTTCTCGTTAAAAGGTTGCGGAAATCCACATCGACGCTCGATCGATTAGTAACTCTATTCCGTGGTAATAAAATCGAGAACTGGTACACCATAATAATATTTTGAGCTTATTCTATTCAATATACGAGTAGGTACCTATGTAGTGTTACCTTATTCATAAACGTTTGCTAACTTAACAAGCCGCTAATCTTAGCTATCCCTTTTGCTCTTATGAACACATTGTTAAGACCGAAAGGGACAAACAATTATTAGCAGCTTGTTAAGTTAGCAAACGCTTATGAATAAGGGGGTTAGTCGTTTCCTGCAGTGCTGATTGTGTGAGTGATTTAAATCCTTAAAAATACAAGTAAAAAAAAATTTGTAAAGCAATATTTCTCAAGATATGCTTTACTAATTTCTCTTCATATGCTTAAGAATCTTGGTCTATGAGTATAAACGCGATTTGTAATATACAGGGATTCCAAATTTACACTAAGTACATAATTGAAGAAACTTGTACGGAGGAAGCCATGCATGATCTCTTTGAGCAACTGTCACTGATAACTTGATGTTTGTTGTTCTGTAATTATCTACGCCTCTCTGCCTACAGACTTAAGTCGGATCAGCTGGGCAAATTCTACGAGGGGACTAAACATGCATAATACAGTATGCAGCGTAAGGAAAAGCAAAGCTGTAAAACCCGTTGATACCCAAATTAAGGTGTTATACCTCCAGTTATATTTGGCGATTTTTCGTTAAACATTTATGAAACTCAAAGTCTTATAAAATTATACGAAGACGTGATCAGTTTTACATTTTTTTAACTCCAGTAATAACTAGTAGCTGAATGCCTCGGGTCACGTTAACAGACCGACAGACAACTTTTTAAAATCTTTTTCTCTAACTAGTGCGGAAAAGTAAACTTTGTGCACGCTTCGTTATTTGGTTACTGTACAAGTGTACATAAGTAATCAAACCAACAAACGATCAACCAAAGCTATTTTAGTTAGTAGAATCAAAGTATCACGCATATTTGCTTTTAGACTCGCTCGCAAATATTGTCTCCGAAGCTATTTCTAAGCCCTTATTTACTACGCATCATAAAAGTCTACGAAAAATTCCATTTCTGTCGCACTCATAACAATCTTAGAGAGAAGAAGGGAAGAAGTAGTTGTTTACGTCTTCGGCCGCCAAACGGCAATTAATCGTTAAAGCAAGGGTGCTATTAATAATTATTATGAAATAAATTCTACGCCACGCCAGCATCTTTATCAAAGCAACGCTTGGCTTGGAAGTAAATAAAATAGGGTAATTTATTAATACTTCAATATCTACAAAGTGTAGATAATCAAAAATTCTTCTTATAGGTACACTCTACCACTCTAAAACTGTATCAAAATGAGAAAAAGTAAGAAATTTCAAACAATGTGATCTACAATGTCACTTTGTGTTTCTCAGTGGCCTAGAGATCCAATCAGTTCACTATACATTGGTATTTATTCATCGTATAATTACCAAAACAAGTATTCACATAATTACATCATCAACCTATATCAGTCCACAGCTGGACAAAGGGCTTCCCTACTTACCTATATATGCGTACGGACGCATTAGGAGGTACGGCCCTTAATCACCACGCTGGGCAAGCGGGTTGGCGATTACAGTAGTGTGTTTACTATGATGATGCTGCTGTCCATCATCAATATTCGATAAATACATGATTAATAACACTTCAATCCCTTTAGTCAACTTTTACCACATCCACGGGAAGAGTTGGGGCGTAAATAAACATACAATGTAAATAAGTACTAAGGTAATTAAAACGTCATAAAAACCGCCTTATCTTATCTTATTGGTGGGGCCCTTACGGATACACTTCGACCCATTGGGATCTTTTGTGTAATTGCCCCCTGTTTCGCCTACCCCAGGGATTGTTCTATTAACTCAATATGTTTGAGGATGGACCCTAGCGGTAGCGTTTTGACCTCCTTCGGTTCCAGATAGCCGGTTCCGAAGTCTTTCATCCTTTGTCTGGCGAGAGCATGACATTCGCACATCAAGTGTTTCATTGTCTCCTCTTCGTCGCCATACATCCTACAGTCTATGCTGTCAGAAAGACCCATTTTGGCTCAAAGAGTTTTGACCCCAAAGTGCCTCGTAAATACCCCCGTTATGAGTTTGAGTTGTCTTTTGCTATGTTTTCTTTTGCATAAAAACTGCCTTAGAACAAATCTATGGTTCTATTAGCTCGTAGGCAAGTATTTATTAAATGGATTTATGTTTTTTTAATATCCAACAATATTGTATGACAGCAAAAAACAAATCCTCATAGAACTTATTTTGATAATTGTTTTTGAATGCGAAAAAAAGATGTTTGGAAATAATCGGGATTTTTTCGGAAAATGTCAACGTT
Source organism: Thaumatotibia leucotreta (assembly GCA_025490895.1). NCBI lineage: Eukaryota > Metazoa > Arthropoda > Insecta > Lepidoptera > Tortricidae > Thaumatotibia > Thaumatotibia leucotreta. The sequence goes on from JALPQI010022529.1 coordinate 3,899, forward strand.
AGATGGCGGGCATGCTGCTCGTGCAAATGTATTCTTACTGCTGTATACGTAGACATGGTTTATACATGCCAAACTCAAACGAATGTTTTTGTAATGAATATATCCAAATTCAACTGGAAACAAGGTTTCATAGGGCTTTTTCACAAACCATTGTTGGAATCAATTTGTTATTTAATTCGGACAAATTTGGGCTAGTTCTAGGAAAAAAAAATGTCCCAAAATGTATTTTCCATTACGATACCGTTTTTTCATAGATCATCAAAGGCGGTATCGTAATGAAAGGAATTAAAACTGTATGAAAATTATAATCAAAAGAGCTCGTGGTTCGAGTCAAATAAGCCTAAACTTGTCAAAATGAAATAACAAAGTGTTTTCAACAACGTTTTGTGAAAACGCCCCATAACAAATTAAGAAATACATTCTGCATAACAAAAGAACGAATTATTCTCACCCTTATGATAAACAAATCAGACAGCTTACCTACCGCTAACAGCATTCGACGTTTTGTCTCTCTGCCACACTTACGTACGAATTATTTACAAATGTGAGACAGGCGCAAGCCGCAACACATTGAACTTCACGGAAGCCTAACTGGTACGAAAGCTGCACGCTTCCAAAACGCGGAGCCCGTTTACCGAGAATGAAGAAATTACACAAGCAAGAGAAGGCAATAAAACATCAAAGGTAAAACTTTGCAAAGTGGAAAAAACGCCGACGCTTGTGTGGCGATGGAACCGGGTCAGACAAATCGCAGGCAAACGGCAGAATTTTGGCAGTTTACTTTGATAATCACTCGTGTTGAAAATTTATTTATATTGTGAGAGAGATATTCGGCTACATTGGTGTCTTTGGACATATAATGCAAACAAACTTATGAACGGGTCGGTTGCAAACAAAATGTACATAATAAATGAATGCAAAACAAATTTAACGTTACAATTTTTGTGTTAGGAAGTAAAATTTTGTATAAAAACTTTTGGGAGTGAAAAGCGATAAATTCAAATTTTCTGTCAGTGATCAACAATACGCTCCTACGTTTTTCAAGTATGACGCCTTTTTCAGGGTAGCTCTATGCGATTATTCAGTCGCAACATTCAAGTCATTACTATTCCCAATTTATTGACGAACTGCGTACAAATAGTGGAGTCATTTTCGATTATCTTGTAGCAGACGCATGTTTGTCTGCTATTCTGGCATAATAGTCTCGTTTGCTTTTATAAAACGGTAAATAAAGTAGTGATAGTAGGTAATAAACAAAAAAAACGCCTAACAAAATGGCATAGAAACACCGTTCAACTGTTAAACATTGTTGTACAAAGTACACACTATAACTATTATAACTAACTTAAGTAACACAATTGACGCGATCGTGATTTTTGCTTTGATTAAGGCCTTAACTATGTACACAATTAATCGATCGTTTTATCAATCGATCCCAACCCTCATTCAGCAAATTGATCAAAAATTAATGTTGCCTACATACAAACATCTTAGCACTCTTATATCTTATAAATGTTTATACGAAAATTCGTATTCTAAAGACCGCCCTAGACCTTGAGCCTTCGTAAAAGCAAAAAAAAAGTGATACTTAATGATGAGGATTTTTCGGAGTAGTCGGTCAAATAAAAATAAAAAAACTAAAAATTTTAAAGTAGTAAAATGAGTTTTTGTGTTATTTTCTGTCTTTGTTTATTGATAAGAACAACAAAACAGACGAAATTTTTACTTTTTTTTTAATTGAAAATTTAGAAGTTTTTTTTAAGTTTATTTGACCGACTACTCTGAAAAATCCTCATCATTAAGTATCACTTTTTTTTTGCTTTTACGAATGTTTAAGGTCTAGGGCAATCTTTAGATTACCAAAAATCCTTGGGATATGTTTTATTTTTTTTATTTACGTACATTAATGACATTTTGATGCGTTTTTAACGTAAAATTTTGAATTTGGTATTTTTATCCTACTTGTATCAAAGTGAGGACGCTATTTTTTTTGTCAGTACATGCTTTATTTGTAGTTAATACTCTTACAAAAAGAAAATATTAAAAAACTTAATAGTTTTTTTTTATCAATAAATTTCTTCATTCCAGAATTTCTCAAAAAAAAAATTACAAAAATTCATAACTCGAAAACTACAAAAAATCGGCTAACATACATGGGGTATATTCTGATAGCTCATGACGTGAGGAATCTAAAAAAAAATGTTTGACGTCAAGGTTTGGACCACCCTGTATATCATAGATACATATAGATACTTACTTAAATACTTAGACAGCCATGACCAAGGAACAAATATTTGTGATAAATAAATACACGAATAATGCCCTCGCCGGGAACCTTCGGCTTTGTAGGCAGGGTCACTACCAACTAGGCTACGGAGGCTGACAAAAAAAATAAATGTAGGCCTCAATTTCCAATGCCGATTTTGTAAAAATGTTTGTTCCGGTCCTAATTCTGATATTTAGTGTCAACGTTATTCATATAAATTGCTTATTCTCAAAGACTGTATTACAGTCTGTCAACAGCATATAACTTGCGTTTATGGTCTCGTAAACCAAGCTTAGGACATAACACTACGTCGTTGGAGAGAGCTCCCGAGACCAAACTGATTTATCGCGTAAAACTGCATTCTGAGCATAGTGCGTTCGATTCAGTTAATCATTAATTTATTCTTGATTTATTTTACTTTTCATCCGGTCATCATCATCAGCCTATGATAGTCAACTGCTGGACGTAGGCCTCTCCTATAACTATGCGTATAGACGCATTAGGAGGCGAATGCCCATAATAATATAATTTATATATTATTTTTAGCTATAACTAGTGTCCTGGATAATTTTATAAATAATACCTAGTTCTTGGTAGTGACTCTTTAAAATTACAAATTTTATATTAAATATTACCTAAGCCTAAACCGCAAATACATTGTTTATGAGAGCAAATACATTTCAGGCACAAAATTATGCTGAAATAATAAAATTCCAAGTCAACTTTACGATCGTTGAAGTACGTAGGTTCCAAAATTAATTATTTTTTACGGGGTTATAAAATTGTGCTATTAGATACACAATTTTCGGGTGATACTCATATTGTATTCAGTTTAACGTTGAAAAATATCTTCACGCACAGATGGGACCCGCGGGAGAGTTAGACACATTCTGCCTTGGGGTTACGAAATCTTAAGAGGCACGAATATTTGCTGCGTATTGATAAAACGGATATGTAACAATAAATCAAGATTTCGCTTAATCGGCTCTGGTAGCACATAGGCAAAGTTTAGAGTTCTCGACGAGAATTACACCACCGAAGGGTGTACAACTGTACATAACTTACGTATCTAGTGACTTAACCTCCTGCCTACTTACATGTGTCCTATCCAAAGGACATAAGCATCCATCAATTCCTAAATTCTATGTCAATTAGACAAATTTTCTATTTGATCCGGCAAATTTTGAAATAATGTAAGCACGAGGTTAAACCTGTAACTGGGCATTTTCACTTCTAGGGACACCCAATTAGCATGACTCTCACAAAAAAGTTAACTTCGATGTCAGTTGTGTAACGACAATTAAGCATTAAATATTAACAAAAATATTTTTTTACAATTTAATCCAGAAAGAATACGCGTATAGTTATGCATTGTAAAAACACGAATAAAGTGGATTTACGTAAATATTTCATGCTTAATAATTGTCGTTACAAAGCTGACATCGAAGTAAACTTTTTTGTCGGAGTTAAGCTAATTGGGTGTCCCTAGAAGTGAAAATGCCCAACTAAGTGCCGTCGTTGTTTTTTTCCGTTGTACATAATATTGCAATTGTATTCAGATTATTGAAAGGGTTTAGCAGCCTTACCGAACAAGAGGTGCCTTTCCCCACGGATGAGGTCAATATTTTAGGTGGTGTACTAGCAGGACCTAAGAATACTCCATGCTTAATATCAGCTCTAGATCTTCTTTTGTTTCAGAGTTATTCAAGATAATGTAAAATAAACAGGGTGTCGTTGAAAGTGGCATATTTCGAGAACTGTTCAAGTTAGATCAACCAAACAAAATTGTGTTTGATAACAATAAAATAAACTACAAAATGCATATTTTTAACCTGCAACTTGTTCTTATTTTTCATAATAAAAAAAGGTTTCTTGTTTTTTTCCATATTTTTTTTTATTTCACGCGGAGGTACACCTACAAAAAAAATATGCATACATAGCCACTAATGTCCACTGTATACATAAATAAAAATATTTCCGTAAATCATCGTGCGTCATGCCAAAAAAAAAATTATTCAGAAGTAGTCGTTACTGGCATACAAATAAAGTACCAGTGCAGTGTGAACATAAGTTAGTGTGTAGGTATACAATCTCTCGACACTTACCGCACAAAATATCATTGACGTAAATTGACTTATTAGTACATTTGCTTTATAAAAGAGAGATAAACATTTGACACATAGTATTGTTTTCGACATTTGATTTGTTGCATTTTCTGTTGGAAAATGGAAAAAATTAAGTGTAAGTTTTGTGAAAAAACGTAAAAAAATATATGTGGAAAGAAAAAATGCATACAAACTGGACAAGAGGCTGATTTATATAGCAAATTAACTAATAAGTCAATTTACGTCAATGATATTTTGTGCGGTAAGTGTCGAGAGATTGTATACCTAAACACTAAGTTATGTTCACACTGCACTGGTACTTTATTTGTATACCAGTAAAGACTACTTCTGGAATATATTTTTTTTTGGCATGACGCACGATGATTTACGTAAATATTTTTATCTATATATATAAAAGAAGAAGCTCCCTTATAAAGATGCACGCACAGCCTAAACCCCTGGTCCTATAGACTCCAAATTTGGCACGTAGGTTCCTTTTATGGTGTAGACGAGCACTAAGAAAGGATTTTACAAAATTCACCTTCTAAGGGGTTGAAATGGGGGTCCAAAGTTTGTATGGCGAAATAAGATTAGTTGAACTATTTGATCCGAAACTTCGCAAAAGTATTCTATAAAGTAATTGAGTAAAGGTATGTTAAAGGTTTTTTGAAAATTCAACCCCCGGAAAAAGGTAAAAAGGGTGACGAAGTGAAAAAATCAAGTTGGGTATCGTTTCTATGGTTTATCGGGACGTAGATCACGAATACAATAACGATTTTTAATTTTAACGCGGCGGACGTGAAATACTATGTACACGGTTATGGTGTAATGGGGTAAAATTCGAAAAATATCAATATAATTTTATTATTTATTTATATTTATGTTCATTTCTGGTTCTAGAGATTCCAAATTTAGCGCGTAGGTTTCTTTGAGGATGTAGGGGTGCTCTAAAAAGGTTAAGTCGAAATCCACTCCCTAGAGGGTGCAATGGGGGTCCAAAGTTAGTATGGCGAAACAAGATTAGTTAGACTATTTTGTCCGAAACTTCCTAGGAGTATTCTTCAAAGTAATAAAGACATGTTTGCTGGTTTTTTTTTAAATTTAACCCCTGAAAAAGGTAAAAAGGGTGATGAAGTGAAAAAATCAAGTTTGGTATCGTTTTTCTATGGTTTATCGGGACGTAGATCACAAAAACGATTTTAAAATTTAACGCGGCAGACGTGAAATACTATGTACACGGTTATGGTGTGATGGGGTAAAATTCGAAAAATATCAATATAATTTTATTATTTATGTTCATTTCTGGTTCTAGAGATTCCAAATATAGCGCGTAGGTTTCTTTGAGGGTGTAGGGGCGCTCTAAAAAAGGTTAAGTCAAAATCCACTCATTAGAGGGTGCAATGAGTCTAAAGTTTGTAGGGGAAACTTGACTATTGAAACTGTTTTATCCGAAACTTCACAGGAGTATTCCCAAACATAAATGACTAAAGACATGTTTTAGGGTTTTTGAGAATTGAACTCTTGAAAGTGGTAAAAAGGTTAAACAGTAAAAAAACAACATGGTTATCGTTTCTATAGTCTACTATCGTGTCGCTGTACCGAGGTGTACGTGAAATACCATCTTCTCTGTTATGGTCTCATGGGCTTGCGGGTTATGACAGGGGTATCGTTTTAGTGTTTATTTCTGATAAAAAAAATCTAAATATAGCATGTTAACCAACGTTAATAACATTTTAAGTTTTCCTGAGTTTTCATGCGATAGTAATCAAAAGTACATAATATATCTGTGTATCCAAGGTGTTTTTTATAAAGTCAAAACAGTCGTCACCATAAATTTCGACATTTTTGATCCAATGGTGTAAATCGATGTATCGGGTTACCAGAGGTTCTTAACAAACTGCAAAAAAGGCTGCCTATTCAATTTCCGTTTCGATATTGTCCGTCATAAAAATCGGTGGTAATCTGAAGTTCTGACTGATCTGTTCATCATAATGAAGCAGAAGTCAAATTTGCAAGAAACGGTAACAATATTGAGTTACTTCAAATGTTAATCAGCTCGCCTAATTATGGTCATCTTTGTAAGGCCTGGGAAACGACAAATGATAGTTTTTATCATCAAAACACAACAATCACCTATGTGAGTGTGTATGTAAACTTTTAAAGATAAAAAACATTTGTCAGTTACCAGATGGTAAAGATGACGATAATATGATAGCGGATTTTGATAATAATCTATATCTGAAATGTCAAAGCGTTTCAAGTAATGAATTTGAGGTCAAATTTGCACAAAATGATCGGCACCTTGAATTTATTTAGTTTGAATCCGACTTTAATAAAAATTGGTATCTTAGGATCCAAGGGGGTTTTTACAAAAAGTGAGAAGCTATCACATCTAAAATTTCTAGAACTTTGATTTAATATTGATAAAAATCGATACCTACCGAGAAGATGAAAAGTTCTTCATATGGAATTTGAAGTCAAAATTGCAAAAATAATTCGCCATCATTATAGCCATCATCATATTAGTTTAATACGACCGTGATAAAAATTTATAGAACGCGGCCGAACCGCGGGTAAAAGCACCATCCGCCACACTTAAATCGGTTAAGGCAAACGCGAGATAATCGCGGGAAAACATTAACATGCAGTGAATAGATATTAGAACGCGGGCGAAGCCGCGGGTAACTGCTAGTTTATGTATATAGTGGACATTAGTAGCCACTAATGTCCACTTACAAAAAAAATATGCTTACATAGCCATGTTTATATATGTTTATAAGCATATTTTTTTTGTAGGTATACCTCCGCGTGAAATAAAAAAAAAATATGAAAAAAAAAAAAGAACCCTTTCTTATTATGAAAAATAACGACAAGATGCAGGTTATCAAACACAATTTTGTTTGGTTGATCTAACTTGAACAGTTCTCGAAATATGCCACTTTCAACGACACCCTGTTTATTTTACATTATCTTGAATAACTCTGAAACAAAAGAAGATCTAGAGCTGATATTAAGCATGGAGTATTCTTAGGTCCTGCTAGTACACCACCTAAAATGTGTCTATTCCGTGTACCTCATCCGTGGGGAAAGGCACCTCTTGTTCGGTACCTAAGGCTGCTAAACCCTTTAATTGTTTCCTGTAGATTTTAAGACATTATTTCATCAGTTGACTTAGTTTATAAAAGCTATAACTTGTAGATAAAACTTATCAGATCTATTATCTTTGCGTCAAGGGACAACAAGTTTTTTTTAAGCAGCAATGTGTCAAAAGTTTATCCTTCGATAAGTTATAATTCTTTTTGTTTTATTGCTAGCTGAAATAATGAAGTCTATGGAGAATTATTTTCACAAAGTTACAGACTTGGCCATATCAAATAATAAAGAAAGCTATATTGTAATATTATGATTGTTTTTTTTTTATTATAATAAACTGTTTTTTTGGGCAATTGCAAAACAATTAAACAACAAAACAATAGTTATTAAAGGCCTTTAATTAAAACAAAATTTGACGTCATAATTGTTGTGTTAGAAGTCAAATTTTGTGTAACAACTTTTGGCACTGAAAAAAAAGACATTCGAATTGTCTATGAATGATCAACAATTACGAGCCTATATTTTTTAATTTTACCGCCTTTTTCTTGGTAGTTTGCAGGTATTCGTTTAAGTAACTTTCGTAACACATTGGGCGCAAGAGTAATTTTTATTTTGATAGAAGAATTTATTTACAAGCGTCGATGACTGTGACGTTCGACTTTTAATACGGAGGTCGTGACTTGGATTTCTGGCTTGTAGTAGTTACTAATGAGTTTTGTGGGACGTGTGCACGGAATATTAGTTGACATTTACGGACTTTCTGTGACGGAAATCATCATGAACGTACCACGGTATCTACGACAAAATTGAAAGGTCCCCTACCTGCTTTTGGCTAGCGTGGATACAATTATTATAAAACCCAGACAGTCTCATTCACGTATATACGGCGATAATGCTTGTTTTACTGGGTACGCAAATATGAAAATTCTCATAACCGTCGTAAAACAATTTTAGTAGACGTTTATTGTATACAGTTAACAATGTACTTATTTAAGGACAAGTTCATCACGGATTGATTCATAGCTAATTCAAAAGCTTGGAAGTATTATATTGCACAGTTAAAATAATCATACTAACATTTCGTCGTCCATTAAATTTAAGCAGCATCTTAACCCCTCGTTTAGGAGCTATACGCTCAAACAAATTTGTCTTCAGAATTCTTTAGCACTTTCCAAGATCGAGGAAATTACCATTTAAGACAAGGAACAATAGATAACTGTAGCAAGTACAGACCAGCAATTTATCCAAAAGGACCTCAGCATGTAGGATCTTTACTCCCGCAATCCTATTAAATCCGTGATGTAATTGCGCGTGAAACCAAAGGAATTCATAATATTCCATTTCGTTGGCTTGAGATTATCTTACGAACTACGTTATCTAAGTAAATACTTAGGTACAACCAAACAGCTTTATACAATACACATCACACATCATCCTATCTCAGCCTTTCCTATTAACTATGCGTATAGACGCATTAGGAGGTAAATTCCCATAATCGCCACAATGGGCAAGCGGATTAGCGATCGCAGTAATGTGTCCACTATGATGACGCTGCTGCCCATCATCAATCTTCTATCAAAGAATGGTCAGTGACACTTCAACCCATTAAGTCGGCTCTTACGACACCCGCGGGAAGAGTCGGAGTGGTGACAAATGTATTCTTATTGCCGTCAACACACGGCCTACAATACAATACAAATATTGCTAATTTATTTTATTCGCATTCAACCTAATTCTACTAAGCACTGGTTACCAAGTAAACGCTGCCATAAACAAGCTTGGCCATATTTTATTAAGACTTAAAGTACCCTTATACGAAGTATTCGGTCCTCCAACCGGCGAGCTGGAAAAATGTTCCCCGCTCTATATCACATGGGACCATTTAGAGTTGCCAAACTAAATTTATACCTGCGTTTATTGAATATTTGTGTGATATCTGTAATACGTACACGTATATCAGTAAGAAAACATTGAAATCGGGGTTAAAACTTCTGGAAAGCAATAATTAATAACTGAATAGATTTTTTGCTCGTACGTATACCTATTATACTATTTAATATGCATTGAAAGAATAGACTATAGCGGAAAAGAAAAAAAAGAAAAAGAAGTAAGACATTTTTTCATGTCATGACATTTCATAACGGATAAATACAAACAAACGAAAACAAAAACAAACGTAGTCACGAAATGGTCACAACTCAGCATTAATGCTAGCAAGGCTAGCGTGGCAGTGGCAAGTAGCGTAGTTTAATAAACACTCTTATTTCGTTACATTTAAATGTTACCTCAAGTAGATGATATTGTTTTTTAATCTCAAGTCAAATTACTTGACTTGATAACCAAAGACCATCCAATATTTCCATTCAATTTAGAACATAAACTTGAAATATGTTCAAGTGTTCTTATAGTTACACGGTGAATAATGCCCACCGAAACGTAAAATTCATCGAGTAACTAAATCAAATTGTATTTGCGAAACGTAATTTAAACCATATGATGTAAGCCTGCATGAAATGGCTCGGAACAAATATCGGCAAAATTACGTTTAGAGCATTTTCACGCATCACCGCAAACCGAAAGGCGCTTTTACCTTACAACATAACTAAACACGGATAGTTGGAGCGTGCGATTCTTTAAACTAGAAATACAGGTGTACCTCGAGGTGGAAACTACCGGTATACAGTGTGTTTAAAACATGTATTTTTATCTCCTGTTTTAATTTAAAAATGCATAATAGTTTTGACAATTCCAGATATCTGATACGGATTCTACTTTGGGTCAAAATTCTTTTCGTTGTCTTGTTTCATACCACTCTGTCACGCTTTTAGTTGCGGTTTCGACTCCGTACATAAAAAAAATCAGTGCACCTGTATTTCTTTTTCACGCTAGATTCTAATCCATACATCAGAAATTGAAAACAAAACATCATCTCATACAAAAATCACCACTGCGTCACGTTTTTTAGGGACACAAAATAAGGCAACGAAAAGAATTTTGACCCCTTTACCAAAACTGTTCGGTTTTGTAATTGGGTGTCACAGTTTGACTAGGGTAGAAGGTGATGAAAATTGAATAATTTTATTTTTCATCAATAATAAACTAGTATGTGGAACTTAGTAGGTAATCAGTAATTCAGTATTAACGAAATGTCATTGCCGTATTAAGTAGGCGAGTTTTTTAACACAGATTCGACTGATAGTGTACGTAATGTATGCTTATTAATAAAAGTGGGACAGTAAGGATATCTATGTTTAATGAAAAAAAAAAACAAGTCCCTCCAAGTATCTTACGGTTCTTCTTGGGTCAGTGGTGTAGGGTTAGCATCGGAAGTAGTTTTAATTCTATGTGTAATTTAAAATAAATAAAATAAAAATAAAATAAAAATAAAAAATAAATTTGGACCATTCACCAATCATGTGAAATTCATCAATTAAAACCATGGTTCAAGGTACGTTTAATATTTTTTTTAAATCTAGGAAGGTTTTATACCACCTCCATGTATCTCTGCACTATTCATAGCCGAGTGGCAGGTCCGTCACAAGTCATCTGGATCTGGACTAAGTATAATAAAAATTGTCATTAACCGCCTAGCAATTTTTTGACAGCGGCGTTCCAGGGAGTTACTGCCACACGATTCAAATTCAAGGTAGAAGCACGTAGTCTGAATTAACTAAGGCATTCATAAAGCCATATTTATATTTTTTAACACGACTCTGGCATCGAAAAATAATCCAAAAGAGATGCTGAAAACAACACTTAATGCTTACGATTCTCTTTTGTCTGAATCAGACGATACGATAAATAAATAATACAGGAATTGATTTGATTTATTTTACTCTTTGTGAGGTAAGTCGCAAAAGAGAATTTGTTTCTCCTCGCATTGACTTTTGGTTCGCGTATACATACTCGTACATTTACTGATTGAAAACTTTTTCAATCATCGCGTGACAGCAATCTACGAGTAGCAAGCTTTAATCAAAACCGCAATAAACAAAAAGGAAATTCATTTATATTTACTACTTTATTTTCCTTCTGCATTTTGCTTTATAACTATTTTTGATGTAGTTCGTACTGAATTTCATGAAAACTTATGTTTTCCGTTTTTAATTATATCTTGATGGAGCAGAGACTGTCCATCGCGATTCAGCGCGGAAACGCTGCGAGCGTGATGGGCACCTTTGCGTCGGGAACCAATCGGGACTGTTAAAATCGATAGCTTCTTTTAAGGGTTTGTTTTATTTTAGGTTTAATTTTATTTAAGTTGATAGGTTGATTTTGTCAATTTATTTTTTAAGATTTAGTTTGTAGTCAGTATTATTCTTAGGTAGTTTTTGTTTTCGGTTTTCTTGTAAGTACCTACGGGACTATATTTCATTCAGTCTGTATCACCTAATTATCGTCCCGATCCATCGGCAATGTTTTATACGCTATCTGTTGTAAGATAATTTCTTACTTACCTAAAGAACTAGTCAATTGTCGCCCATTTGATTAATATTTATGCTGACCTCGTAAATGTAACTGGTAACACGATTAACAATACGCCGAAGAGAAGCAAATTTCAAAACTTCTAGTGCTGTAATTTATGCTATCGCTCATTGAAATTTATAAACAATCGATCATGTCAGATCCGCACTAATCTAGTAACTGGAGTTCGAGGCCAAAGAATCTACGAAAATATTGCCACAACAATGAAATGTCCTTACAATAGTAAATCTTTATTTTCTAAAAACAGACGTTGAGATATGTTATTTATTGGTAATTTTAATTCTTTAATTTATAGAAACAATATTATTTACTTATTTTCACGTAAATATAAGATATTTTAATAAAAACTTAATTATCCGCAATCATTAGTAACTAAGTTGGTATTGCGCTGGTATCACCTCAGGTGTTAATAACATTTGGTACAGCATTTAACTACACATAAATTAAAAGGTAGGTATGGTTAAATTACTAAGCAGTATAAATACCTACTATACTATACCATTACTAAGCAGTTTTAAACCGTAATTAAGCATGGGTGCCTTATTACGGGCTAAAAATGCTTAAAATATACCTCTTTGAGTACCAACTTTGTTCCAACAAAAATGTGATAAACTCATTTTAAACCTTAAAATAAGCGACAGTAAGTTCAGGACTCAACACTGATGGTTTTATAAAGAACTCTCGGCTTTTATGGGAGTGTACTCGATTTTTACCCAGGACTCAGGAGGATAAGTGATGAAGAAGACAAATAAAAAACAAAATACAAAAAATGCTTTCATTTTACATTTCCAAATTTCTTTCCCATAATTTTAAAACTGCTTAGTAATGGTATAGTACAGTACTTATACTGCTTAGTAATTTAACTAACTAGGTACTGTCTTAACAAATATGGCACGCTGTCGTATGTGTTCACTGGTAATTCAAATTCTTTTTAAAATAGGCTTTGAAACGTTGGCTCTTATCATTTTAAGTTCTTTACAAGAAAATTTTGTCATACCAATGTTAGTGAAGAGAAAATAAAAGTTTTTAGGTATTTACGTGTTTTTAAGAAAATCCTAGTTGTGACAGCCATATTAAACAAAAAGGCGTACAAACATTACACAGGTATATAATGTTTTTATTAGGAATTATTTTAAATAAATTAATTAAATAACAAAAAGGTTGTGGAAACCTGAAAACTTTATTTGACAATGACATAACAGACTTTGACGGATTTGACAATAACGCATCTGTCGTAGTTTCGTTGGCCTCGAACTCCAATTACTAGTGTAGATACAGTCATCTCCTACACGCTGTTTAATGTCCGGTATACTTATTTGATAAATAAGTTAATTATTAATTTATTTAAGTCAGTAATTCATTATTGCACAAATACAAAATAAGTGTAAAAATGTCGGACTAACTAAGATAATTATGCATTACACGTTTTTTTAGGGTTCCGTAGCCATAATGGCAAGAACGGAACCCTTATAGATTCGTCATGTCCGTCTGTCCGTCTGTCACAGCCGATTTACTCGGAAACTATAAATGCTACAGTAATGAAATTTGGTAAGGATATGTGTTGTGTTTATGTTGTAAAATTAATAATTGGGGTTGGGGCCCTCTATACATGTAACTAAGGGATATACTTTTTTTAGATGTATATAAGCATGTGGGGTATCAATAGAAAGGTCTTTTTTAGATGTATATAAGCATATATATCAATAGAAAGGTCTTTGAAAATGATATAAAAGTTTATACATGACACTTTTATTCAAGCGAACCGTTTTATCAGCTCTCAAAAACTGAAAAATGTGTCCACACCCTTTATTTTTTAAACTAAGTAGTATAAAATTAAAAAAATAAATTATGTTATGCATATTAATAAATGCTATCAACGATTTTTGGTTTCATTAAATTATCTCTTACTGTTTTTGAGATAGGTTGATTTAACTGTATTTTAAAATGATAAATTGATAAGGGTACGGAACCCTTCCCGCTCGAGTCCAACTGGCACTTGGCCGGTTTTTTTTAGAAATAGTTTTGCTGGTGCTGCCATCTACATTAGATTTTTTGTGAGACAATTTAAATTATATTATTAAATATTTTTATTTGTGTTTAAAGTAGTTGTACTACTATTTACTATAAATTATAAAGGTTTTTTCCAGTTTTAGAATTATAACTAACGTGAGACTCAAACATATCTAAACACACTACTATACTATACAACACCCGCTCTAGCAAAGCGCAAGCCCACAAGTAGACGCCGGGCTTTGGTCGCGGGTAATCCATGATGAGGAAATTGATCGAAACATGTCGATAAATTATCGACTAAAATACTTAAATTACGTGAGTAACCCGTTTGATCAATATTTAAATATGTTTTTTCCTGTCTCAGGAAATATTCACAATGAAAAGTTATTATAAAATTCTCATGAAACTTTGAGAATGTTCCGCAATTGCTATACACGACTGATTGGTTCGCAGACTCCCCAAGTCGATAGCGCGTTATTTGCCCTGACTTCTGGAAGAAGGCCAGATCCCACTGCCAGCCACTAAGTGCGTCGTGAGATTTTACCATGCTTCTTATAAAACTAATCACTTGAAAAGCTCTTTGACGTTCAATTGCTTTCTGTAAGAGACAGAATCTATTGATTTTGTCTAAGGCGTAAGTTCCACGAAACCAATTTAATTTAATTCGTGATCGCTAACTACAAGGATTATGAACGAAATCGGAAACATTTATTGTTTGTTCCTCGTAAATAATTAAAATTACTAACAACAAATTTTAATGACCAGGGGAGCGACCATGCTCTCTGAAATGTGGTTCAATTTAGGACCTAAACTGAATCGTGATGTGTCAATTCCGTGGAATACCTAACTGTCAAAAATTTACAAGCCGAACATAAACGGAATCAGATTCAAGAAGTCTTAGTAGCCCCTCAGACCGTGTGTACTACATAATCTGGAACGACTTGAGTAATTATTGAAGACCTTAATAAGCACATTTTTTGGTACCCAAAATGGATAAAACCCTTCTGGATTCATCATGTCCGTCTATCATAGCCAATTAATGAATCAAATGACGTTTTTGTTTTAGTGAACAGTTTGCGAGATATTAGCTCTCAAAGTCGTAAAAGTGTCCCCCCTCTCTATTTTGGAAACTACAAAATCTAAAATATGGGAGGTAATGGAAATAAATATTTTTTTGTATCTATTTTAGGTTTTGTCAAAGTACGTCTCATAGTTTATGAGAATTTGTTGCTACAGACTCGCACTTGTGCGGTTTTATTTATTTATTTTAAAAGTCATCATAGGAATACAACTGTTAATAACTATCCAATTCTTATAAAATGTTAAATTAATGATAGTATTACGTAGCACTCAATATTTTTTAAAAAAATAAATAACTACGGTTTGCGGTTTGAAAGCGAGCACAAATGGTATTACAACATTGTGTCTGTAGCTACAAAGGTATACCTACTATCTATGTTTGGTTGTAATATTCGGTTACAATCAATACTTCTGAAAAAAAATGATGAAAGTTACTAAAACGGCTACTATTATTATTATAATCGCAAATTTTTGCAATTACCAATCCGGCCATTTCAACGAATTTTCTTCAGCGTATTTTTGTTAACATAATTGCTATTACGATTGTGGCTCTTTTGAGATGCGTAGAGTAAAACCCTGATTCAAGGATATTCCTCGGTTTTATTTAAAACAATATTTAACGCTAAACAACCGAGTTTAAGTTTATGACTTTTGGAGTGGGTCCAGTAGACCCCATATCGTCTGCCAAGCAGTTCTCTTCGTAAAGTTGTCAAATTTTAAAATAAAGGCCAAAATGACACGGAATCTGTTTTATGAAAGTGCGGCCGCGCGTATCTTGGAAAGCTCTTTGTAACTTAGCCACGTATTTAGGGTTATATAGAACCCGACTGACCTAGTACTATGTACAATTTAGGACTCTTTAGCAAGCTAAATTCTGCAGTTCGTATTTGAGCTTGTTTTTGGCTGTAAGTTCGCTACTATATTTTCGCTTTTAAGTTTGTTACAACAAAGTAATCAATTTAATATTTAGAGTATTTCTATTGAACCCAGTTTTATTAAATAAACGAGCATTAGTGTTAAAATAATTTAAAATGCATGATTTCAAGTGATATTTAGTTAGAGTCATGCCTGCTGTGCCAAGCCTACCTTTAAATATGCAATTGTTACATTTAGTACTATGAATGTGTGTTATTTAGGCACATAGATTTGTACCAGTGAAAACAATGAAAATTGGATTTCATAAGTTGCAAGGTGACGTCAAATTGGTGATACAAAATCAATGTTTTACACATAATTATTTAACTGATGTTTGAATATCTTGTCTGATATTAGTTTGTATTCTGCCATAATACGAGTATATCGGACCGATGACACGAGGCTTCTTTTCTGCAAGTGCCATGTGACGTAGGTTGTTTGAGTTTTCCCGAGACCTTTAAAAATCTGAACATATTTATGTTGTTTCTAAAAAATATGATAGTTTCGTAATGGTACAGTGAGTAGTGTGTAATGATTCAGTATGTTACGAAGACTTCTTTGTATGGATGCCTATAGGTTTTACTCTGGCTAGCGTTCGTAAAGCACGCTTTGAATTGCAGGAGTACTCGATTTGCATCCGTTGACCTTCCCCAAATGAGTACACCGTATGACATCATTGAATCGAAATATGCATAGTACCTAAGCTTATTTTAATGACTCAGAGGTTTGATCACATAGATTGACATCGAGTGACTGGTTTGATAATAAAAGATGTAGTGTAACCACACTTTGGGATTTTTATAATAACTTTTGTTAGAAAATTAGCGACTATTAAATGTAGCTGATTTAAACAAATGGGTGAATTGTTATAATGTTTGGCATTAACTGAGTCACAATCAAGTGTTTTGTATTACCAATTCGAAGTCATCCTGTATGACCTGTATTAACATATACTTTTCGCTATGAGATTAAATTTCAGCGATTATTTAAAAAGTTTAGTGTTTTTCCCCAGTTCCTATGCAGTTTATTAAATAAGTAAAGTAATTTTAAAAACGAAATTACAAACGTTTTGTTCGAAAACTTTTTACGGCTCAAGTAATCACTTAATATTAATACGGCAGCCAAAACACAGACAAAATGCTTATTTAAATTTCATCAAAGGATCTTCATATTTCTGTAAGCACATCTTTATTTCCTTTAAACAAGCGACCCGTATTAAAAATGTATAAGGGGCGCTTAGCATCTGAGAAGAGAATCATAATATTATAATTACAAACCAATTGTAATTTAAATAATTAAATATTATTTTAGATTAATGCACCTGAAAAAAACTAATATAAATCTAAAATATTTTGTTGTACGGTAAGTAGGATACTAATACCTACTCTTGCAACGATTTTTGCTTTGATAAAAGTATCTCTTGTTATTGTTGAGATAGGTTTATTTAACTATAATTTATATATTAGCTACGAAATCCATTGTGCGTGAGTTCGACTCGCACTTGGTAATTTTTTAATAGGTAGCCGCCATATTTTAGTCGGTTGTAACCTCGCTATAAGATAAAATCCTATTATAAAAAGAACACACCCTCCAGCAGGTCCGCTTGCGGCATGGAGCCCATAACACTGGCGGCGTTACCTCTCTGCACTGCAAGAGCGATGCGTTGAGAGAGGTACGCGCCAGCTCTTTGGTCCCCAGCAGGCTTAGCACATGATTGGTGCTGCAGTAGGTATCTCGCCGCGAGATAGATCTCCCGTCCTTCACTAGCTACATTAACAAAAGAGGGACGGATAGACTATCTCGCAGCGAGATACTGTCGCGCCAATCATATGCTAAGCTTACCGTTGGGTCGACCAGCCGCGCCGACATGGCCCTCATGAAATTGAGTTAAGTTACCTATTTACTTACTACGTTCTTGGACCGCTTCTACAGGCAGTAACTGTGTTTCCACGTGCTCCGACTTAAGTCGTCAGTTATAAAATATAAGGATTTCTTACCTGAAACAAAATAAAGCATACAATTAATTAAAAACTTTACTCGCGACTTCTTGGCAACAAAAGTCGTAAGTTTATCCTAACATACTTGTTTGTTATATGCTTATATCAACCAGAATATATCATGCGTTATGAGCATCCTGTATGTACTTAGTAGTTAAGAAAACGTCTACATGTGTTTATGTAGGATTGAGACTTGTTTACATAGGATTGCGACTAACTACGCGGTAGTGAGATCAACATTTAGACTAGAAGGTATTTGGAGAATTTACATATGATATACATTGTTATAATACTATACTACAAGGCACCAATTTAACGTTAATATGGTCAATTTGTAAGTAGGAGAAAATTTGACAGTTATTATCAAAGTACACTCAAAAGCAAAAGTTTCAGATCTAGTGTATATTATTTTATCAATAATACTACAAACAGTTTGAAGCTTGAAGCAAATAATCAAAACAAATACAGGATAGGTTCAATCTATTTTAACATCACATTATATTATAAACTTTTTTGATAAACTATTGAATTAAAAAATGGCTAAAATAAAAAAGTATTCTGCCTTTTTGTATACCTAATTTCAATTTGCCGTATATCACTTGCCCTTTTCATAGATGAATCACTTGGGATATCTACTAAGATTTGCCAACTTTCATTTG